>JZKD02S1920696.1:1218592-1231680 GCA_000966675.3 Picea glauca | reverse complement strand
ATTTGATTTGTGTTTTTATCTCTAACCTTAGAATAGATCAGTAGCATGCATGCATAGTCTTGTCTTGATTACAGGGAAGCTTTTGGAAGGAGCAGCAACAGCAAGGAGATAAGAAACTCAACGGAGGATCTACTTCAACCATCGGAAAAAGGTTGGTTCATTCTTCCCTTGTGTGCATGTGAAAAAAGGGGTTTTAGATTCGGGTAGAAGGTTAAAAGTTAAGTCTTGAGGGTCATGATCTGCGTATAAGCTTAGAGCCCTAGCTTATTAGTCCGTAGGGTAGAATACCCAACAACACAATGCAAATATATCTTTCACACTTCAAGGAGGATTTTAGTTGATGGTATGACATAATACCTGAAGATATGGTTAAATGTAGGCTATAAAAACCATAAATCCTCCTTTACATGATCAATATTATGTGTTAAGATCTAGCTGCATAGGGTATGGAGACCTCCCTATGAGGCTCCAAGAATCATTCAGTTCCAGTTCCTTATCCATTGGGCTGGTGGAGTCTTATTCAAATACCTAAAGAAAACCGAAAAATGAAATTCTTGAACATGAACTTATTTATATACATGACCCTACTTTAACAGACTTTTCCAATTTTCTTAGGTGAAAACAAACTTCCACCATAGCCACTCAAACTATTTTGTAACAAAATTCTTCTCTTCACTACAAATGATCCATAAGAAGAAATAAAAGTGTGAAAACTGACTAAATACATCCTTAGGATCACCAATATAACCTCCAAATGATGACAGAATGATAAAATTTGCAAGCTCCAAATCATTTGAAAAGTGCAACTCCATGTATTGATTGACAGGATCATGAAACTGCTGGCAAGGCATACTAAACTGTTAAAAAGTTACCTCCTTTATTTCATCATTGTTCACATGTTGTTTTTGGTTCTCAGCATGTATAGGTGGTGTTGACGGGAGAAATTGACCGTCCGTCGACTGAGAGAGTGGAACCGGTCTGGGGTTGTCTAATAACCCAAGCCGTTTGGGATGAACCACCCTGATGGGTTTAGCGGCTCTGTTAGCCGATCTAAGGTCCTAAGAAAACAAAATAAAAAACTAATCTAAACTAACTAATCTAACTGAAACTAATTATTAAAACAAACTAAACTAATATAACTAACTAAATATATACAATCTACTAGCTAATACTATACTAACTACTAACTGAAATATAACTTATTCACAAAATGTACAATATCTACAATTTACAGATTTGAATAAAACCTGAAAAAACTCATTTATGTTCTGCCCTAAGAGAATGAAAGATATTTTTTGTTGATTTTATAATTTTATAAACAAGAAATAAAACAGAAAACTAACTAAACTAAACTACTAATACACTAATTCTAACTACTAATCTAAACTACACATATATCTAACTAAACTACTAATAAATATACTAAACAAATAAATAACAAATTGACTTGGAAACGCTCCAGGTTTGTCTTATGTATGATGACCGCCTTAGCTGATCGGAGGGAGGAAACCCGCACCGAAAAATCCAGAAACTTCTTGTAAACGATAAGCTGTAGTGCTGTATAGGTTTGATTACAGGACAAACACGACATAAAAATAACAACAATCGTATGATTTATAAATCTCTACAATTAGATAAACCTGTTTGCAAAGATCTATAGTTAATAGTTCAATTGATGAAGAAGAGAAATCTGTCATTCATAAGATGAACTAAGTAATTACTGTATTCTTTAAATTAGTGAAAGAAATCAGACATGGATCACATTAATTCAATCATATCATATCATTCAATCATATCGAAATCAAACAGGATCCAAATCAATTAAATGACTACATAGATATGCATACTCTGTTTTGTTTGTTACCTGAAAGTCGCGTGACAAAATCATATGGAACAACAATGCGATCGTTTCATAACAAATCGAATTCAACATAATCAAAACAAATGGCAAGCAACTGTTATGCTGCCTTGTCAACAGGAAATATGAATTCGACAAGATCATTTTCAAATCATAATAACTGTTTTATCATAGCAAATGACTCATGCCACAAGTAGATTAACTCGAGCTGGCACGAAAATCAATTCAAATAAATTCGTAACAGGATCGATTGATAGCAACATAATTCATAATTTGTTATTGAAAATTGGGCAAACAAGATTGATTGTCTTTGATCGAAATCGTTCCAATCAAACAAATTATAACTAGGTTTGACCAATTCATTTTACACATTTAAAATCAAACAAAGCAACAATTACAATCGGGATCCAATTCCTAAAAATGATCAAACTAACAGCAATCCAATCGAGCGAATCAATCGGCTGGGTTTAGCATAGTCATTGCAAATCATACTCGTTCCATGATTCGGGCGTATTTGCACAGGTTTAATGAGATCATTGTTTTTATAAAAACAACGTAGTTCTTTCCAAATTAAATCGAACAGAGTGGCACTCATGATTTGGAAAATCATATGACACAACATATCGTAACAACTACACTCCCGAAATCATTTACCAATCAAAACATACGAATCATAACGAAATCGAATCCAAGCATAATCGTATTCTAAATTGAGCATGAAAACTTCCTGTTTGGAGTGGATACAAAATGAATTGAATTGAAAACACACCATTAATTTCATTACTTCAATCATACAAACTTAGTAAACGAAATCCAAACGAAAACCATTCAAATCCAATAAAAATCTATGAGCAAATTGTATATCAAATCGAAATTCCTTTTATTTTTAGCAAAACGAAACCATGTACAGGATGATCACCGAATGACAGAGGCATGTGGATGAGAGACTGAGCTATTTAAAAACAGAATTCAAATCATTATATTAACCTTGATTATTAACAAAACAAAAATGATATCAAATTTTCATACCTGTATAGCGACGAGACGACTTGATTATGCCAATTTGGAGTTGACAACGGCTGTGGCTGATTCAACGTTTTTGAAAAGGATGGAGCTGGTTGTCTTTTTCTTTTTATCAGCTACTTGGAGCTGGCTTCTTTGACTGGTTAACACTGCAATTTGATCTTCCAGCGATTGAATTTTCAATTGGAGTATGGGAACATCAATGTAGTATCGTTCCAACCATAAATTGCATTGGTCACAGGATGACTGTGTGGGTTTTGAAAGAGTAGGCGAGGGTTTGGTCAAATGGCCGAGGGTTTCATGAGGCAATTTAATACCAGGATAGCTAGGGTCATTCCTTAGGCAGGGGGGAAGATTTGACAGGAATTCATAAGGTGGATCGAGACATAAACCCTGCGAGTAAGGGTACTCGTTGGCTAGAAAACGTTCTATGTCAGAATTAGAATCCTCACTTAGGACGATAGGATTTGACTCAACAGAGGGTTTAGGTTTGTTCCTGGCCATCCTTGAAATCAAATGAGCATTATTTTTACCCTTAGTGTTAGCAGTAGGGTTTGCCTTGGGATTTTTGCTCACAAGTCTTTTAATAGTCTCAAATTTCTCAATAACAACGTCGGGTAAGTCAACACCAGGGTCAGCCGAGGGTTTAGGCAGTAGGACATGGAAGGGAACAGGCGGCTCGGCCTTGGTTTAATTCACCATAGGATTGTCAACCTGTATAGGGTCCGAGTCATCGAAACCATTTCGAGCGATGAAAGCGCTCCAACTATCCCCTTGCAAACTCAAATGATAAAAAATGATAAGTTTGATAAGTCCATGGTGGAACAGGCTGCTGTCAACCTTCTGCCTTTTAAACTTTTTTGACATTTTATATAGGCTGCGCTGAAAGTAAACGGGCATATTCAATGAGTATCCCATAAAATTCATTAGCAAACGCAGGTGGTAGAGGAAAACGAGTCCGTATCGACCTTCACAGATCACGAACTGTTTGACTACCATCAAAGTATCGTGCCATCGTGTTTTAAGTGCAGATATGGTCATACGTCTGTCACAAGAAGTGACTTTGCATGAGAGGAACAATAGTGTCCATGGCACCTCCTCGACCTTACAATTTTTGAACCAACGCTGGCCTGTGGTAGGTAACCCTGTAGTAGAACTGATAAATTTCTCATCAATTTCCAACTGTATGTTGCCCACCTTGGCTCTACAGCCATTGAAAGTCATGGCAAACTGTCGTGCTACACAGATATTAAAACCCTCAAATCACTGCACAAAGGTGAGCCATCCATTATCGTCCAAAGCTTTGTGGGCATTGTCAAACATTAATAGGGCTTGGTTGTCGTTTGGCTCGATTCACACGACTGGTGCCATGGAGCCGAGCACATGGTAAGCTAAGGATTTGGATCATAACACACACAGGAGCAGAGCTACTCGAGCTAACAGAAGTGAACGAGAATAAGGGATAGGCATAAATGCCAGCGTGCGAAGGTGGTGGAGTTTATCTCTGCCATGCAAAATAGTAATTGCCAAAGTACAACCACCGATTTACATAGCTGCTCAATCCATAATAGTATTTCAACAATCAAGTCATGTGCCCAACTAATGAAATCAATGTATAAACCAACGCGCGCAAACATTATGCCATCATTTTAAACACCCGACATATAAATCAAAACCAAAATCAATTATGCTCCAATGTACCAGCTCACATAATCAATAGTTTAACTAATGTGCCGATGGGTATTCATATAATCAACATAGGTATCATATTAAAAAGATATATATGAAAGATTTAACCATAACACCCATGTATCTTATGAAACCAAAAGGTCAAGTAAATCAAATAAAAATGCAAATCCAATTATTAATGCATTGCAAACTGAATGAAACCACGTCACACAATCAATATAAGAATGTCCAATGAGTATTGTTCGAAAGTTCTGCCAGCTACATAGTGATAAATAAAAGGTAAGCGCAATAGGCATATTGACAAAAAGATAATGACAGTTCAGATAGTGATTCCAATGCGACTTCGAAAGATTAAGTTTTCACGCTTACAGTCGTGAAAAAAACCGAATATAAGTGTGTAAATGTCGCAAAAAATGAAAATGTCGTTTATTTGAAAATTGCGACGAAAAAATTGATGTTTGCAAGACATAGGTGTAGGCAGCTTATAAGACAGTGGAAAAATATGAATTAGCTTCCAACAATGGTGACACACTGGTAGAAGTAGTTATCTCTGTCAAAAGAAACAAATTCAGGTTAGGACAACAAAGAATATCTCAACTCAAAAATAACAACCAGAAAATCGTATAAACATCATCATTAACCAACTATTCCAGCAATATTTCAAAAGATGAAAACTGATAACACTCTTAAGATCAACAAGTCAGGATATTAAAGATAAAATATCCAATACTGTTGGCATAGGCACTACTACCAACAGGCGTCCATAGCCTCAACAGGGTTTCCATTCAACCCACTCTGACATCTGTATCCTGTCAAGAAGTTCTGAATCAAAATAAATGACATTAAAGAGGTTTTGTTTTTGCAAATTTTCATATACCCGACATTGCTTCGCTGCCAGCGGGCCTGTTCAGTACCCCAGCGAAGTTTTCTTGGCGTCATGCATGCATTTACCCGCTGCCAACAGACCTGTTCAGTATCCCGGCGGGTTTACAAGCACTTCCCACATCTTTTATTAATAATTTATTTTGTTTTGTTTTTCATAGATATATAGCTGAGTGGGGTGACGCTGAAAATCATGATTTTTTAACATATTTTTTTAGACCTCATCAGAATTTTTTAGGACTGTCCTTTATCTAGATCCAGAGATGTTTTATTGACAAAAACAACTTCCTAAGACAGGGATACATCTTCTGAGTCATTACTTTACGGAAAAGGGACAACGTAAAAAGATAATAGATGATCATGACGAACTTTACTCAGAGATCGAAATCGGTAAACTTCTTTCAAACAACAGACTTTTCCAACATAGATGTATATTTCAGAAATATACCATTGATGTTTATACGAACTTTTAGAAGTTATTTCAGTGAAGGAAATTTATATTTTCTTTTTCTGAATAGTTCAACGTACAGGTATGTGTATTTCCAAAGACACAAACTGATAAATTCAGATGCAAATAAAAAACAGAAAGAAAACGAAAACGAAAACAAAAATAAAATATATACATAATATGCAAGGGTAGTCATCAAGCAAAGTATCTCTTTAGGGCTTGGCCATTCACTGGATAAGTGTCAAGCTGCCCTTCAAGATTCTGCAATCGAAAATAACTAGGACCCAACTTTTCAGCAATTAAAAATGGTCCAAGCCATAAGTTTTGAAATTTTGTGTGCTCTCCCTTTCCCTCGTGTGGTTTGTCCCACTTCAAGACGAGATCACCTACTTCAAAATTCCTATCAGAAGCAAAATTAGAATCAAACCATATTTTAACCAATTGTTGGTGTTGATATAACTTACGTTTCGCTAGGGCTCTTACCTCTTCTAGCTTCATCAAAGCGTTAATCCGGTTTTCCAAAGGGGGACAATCCTCTTCTTGGACTTTTTGTGACAACTGAAGTGAAGGAAGAAGAATGTGAGGTGGCAAAATTACTTCTCTGCCATAAACGAGAAAAAAGGGAGAGTTTCCTATAGCATCTTTTTGTGTTACCCTATCAGCCCACAACGCGTTTAGCAATGCATTTTGCCAATTCTTGTGATTTTCAACCACGGTTCTCTTGATGATTTTAATCAAGTTCTTGTTTGTTGATTCTTCCAGTCCATTGCCCTGGGGGTAGTAACTTGCAGAATAATTCAACTTAATTCCTTTTTCTAAAGCAAACTCCCTCATCTCAAGAGAGGAAAAGTAAGAAGCATTATCGAAAACTAAACAGTCAGGGATACCGAAACGAGTGATGATATTCGAATTTAGAAAGGTAATTACCTGACTGGTGTTGACAGTTCTTAGCACAACAACTTCAGACCATCGAGTAAAGTAATCTCTGGCTGTCAAAATAAACTTGTGCTGTTGCGAAGATGGAGGGTTGATTGGACCTATAATATCAAGGCCCCACTGTTGAAAAGGATAATCTACTATAACACGCTGCAACGGAAAGGTTGGTTTTTGTAACCGCCCTGATGCTTTCTGCCAGATGATACATTTACAACACAAGGCATGGGCATCTCTAAAAAGAGTAGGCCATTAATAACTAGCTCTTAAAACTTTATGAATAGTGGTGTCACCACCGAAATGGCCACCAGCTTCTCCTGCATGCAACTCTAGCAAGACTTTTTCTTCTTCGTCCTTTTCAAGACAACGCATCAGTACACCGTCAAAACTTTGACAAAACAGGATACCATTAACCAGATGAAAGGAGGCATACTTTAGTCTCAACGCTATTCTTTTGGAGGGGTCAAGGTGACGGGGGGCTGACCCACGTTCAAGATAGAATCTTATATCGTCATACCAAGGACTAACAAGGTTTTGTGTGCAATAGATTAAACTTTGATTGCTTTGACCTAGGTTTGACGTATCGCTCTCTTGTTGTTGTCCTACTTCTGAATCGACAACTAACTTGCATAACCCTTGGCCTCTCACTATCTAAGCTGGGGTGATTTCTAAGACATACTCCTGCAAGGAGGTGACCCAGTTGGCTCTCTTTTCTCCTAGTTCCTTCTGCACTAACAGGTTCCTCATGGCTGGGTAGGGGACAATGACTTTCCTCCTTGACTTCAAAAGATAGGACCGCAAGTGCTTAACTGATTTGAAAACAACGTAGGCTTGTCGATCTACCGCTGGGTAATTAAGTTCAACGCCTTTGAAATATGAGCTCATAAAGGCGATGGGTACTTCGTTTTTCTGGGCATTCTTTTGGGTTAGGACGACGGCATAGGAACAGTCAGAAGAAAAAGTGTAGAGTGTAAAGTCTTGAGAGAAATCTGGGCTCATGAGAGACGGAGCGTCTATAATGGCCTTCTTTATCACGTTAAAAGATTGATTTTCTGTGGGTCCCCAGTGATATTGGGTGTCTTTCTTAATCAAGTTTTGTAAAGGCCTGACCATTTCGTAGAAACTGGGGACAAATCTCCTCACAAAGTTAATTTGGCCTAAGAAAGACTGCATGGATTTTTTGGATGTAGGAGGGGGAAGTTTTGCGACGACTTGATTCCTTTCGGGGTCAATCATCATCCCTTCACTAGACATAATAAATCCTAAGATTTTACCCTGTTCTACTACAAAGATGGACTTTTTGGGGTTCAAGGAGATGCCGTATTTACGACATCGCAGTAGAACATCTCGTAAGTGAGCTAGATGATCGTTTTTGTTTTTAGAAAATACAGTCACATCATCTAATTAAACTACGATGGACTGATTGATTAAGCCTCGGAAAGCAATATCCATTGCTCTCTGAAAAGTGGCGCCGACATTAATCAATCCAAAGGGCATTTTACGATAATCATAAGTGCCCCACGGAGTATGGAAGGTAGTTTTTAGTTGGTCTGGTGGAGACATCAAGACCTGGTTGTATCCAGAGAAACCATCCAGTAAGGATAGCCTCTCGGAACTAGATACCTGTTGAAGGATCTGTTCCATGGGTGGGACAGGATAGTTGTCTTTGTCAGACACCCTATAAAGGTTCCGGAAATAGATGCAAAGTCGAATTTCCCCATTATTCTTCTGGACTGGGACAAGGTTAGAAACCCATTGAGTGTGCCTAACAAGAAAAATTATCTTAGCATTTAGGATCTTATTCAATTCTTTTTGAACGGTCGGTTCGAGTTTGGGGTGCATTTTCCTCAGTTTTTGTTGGAAAGGTAAGGTTTGGGGCTTCATCAGGATGACATGTTGTATGATATTGGGGTCGAAAGTTTTAAGGTCATCATACGTCCATGCGAAGACATCTTTAAATTATTTAAATAATTTAACAAATGTAGTTTTTTCTTGTCGAGAACATCCCAAGCCTAAGTTAATGCACTGAGGATTTTCATTAGTTCCTAAGTTCACTTTTTCATAAGACAACGAGGAACTATTGGTTTTACAATTGAACGCCTTTTTAAATTTATCTTGAAAATCATAAAACTTTTCTAATCTAATTACAGATTTTGGGATCGAGTTTACCATATTCGATGAAGATTCAGGAGTTCTCAGATCTGGTATTACTATGAAATCGTGCAAATTGTCGTCATGCATATGTTCATCTATCACTACACCTTGAAAGGTTTCTTCCATGTGCAGAAAGTTAATAATCTGTTGATCGTCGTCAAATACTCTCCAGTTCGTGATGTTGTCGGGAATGGATGGCCGAAACAACAGCTCAACTGAGAATGCATCTGGGGACAAGCCTTCTGCAGGAAGAAGTTTAGAAGCTACATTAGCTAATAAATCTACTTCAGAGTTATTCAATCTAGGGATGGAGTTTATATTGAAAGCTGAAAATTTATTCATTAAGTTCCATACCTCAGACTGGAAGCTTTTGAGATGCAGAGACAGACAGTGGATAGAATCTCTTACCTGTCTAACCACTATTTCAGGGTCGCCAAAAACGGTTAAATTTTGAATGTTCATATCCAAAGATTTTCTAAAACCTTGCAGTAAAGCTTCATATTCTGCAATATTGTTAGTACATTCAAATTCCAACCTACATGCTATCAATGTTTTGTTACCTACCGGATCGATAATGACGTAGCCTGCTTCGGCTTCCTCTTTGGACTTTGACTCGTCGAAATACAGAGACCAAATTTGGTTTGCATCGGGTACATGGGATCTTTGCATGGAAGCTGTTGGCTGTGCATATGCTACAATCTCGGACTGCTGTTCTGGATTGGTGATAGGTGARGCCTTGGCCATGAAATTGCCGAAGAAGGTATCCATCCCTTGTACTTCAGGTGAATCAGCAGRAGGTGTGTATGGTTTGTTGGGATTGTTCATATCTGTGACCGTGAAATTAATGTAGCGCTCACRATTCACTTTTATTCTATTAGGCTTGTCGTTCTCTGGAAGCCATAGATGAGACCAATCTGTTGCRAAATAACCATGCATTTTCTCTGACCAGTCCCTACTTTAAAAAAGACCATACACTTCTCCACAACAATTATATCAATAACTTGATGAACCTTGGGGTTAGACGATAATCTAATAAGCACATTCTTTAGTTCGCCTATAACTTTAACATTTGTCCGATCAAGTTGTATGATTTTTAAAGTCGAGGGTTCAAATTCAACATTTATATTTTGTCAAACAGACCAAGGCATCACATTGGATGATGCTCCTGAGTCTACCATACAATTGTGCACGTTTCTATTGAAGATATTGAAAGTTAATAGGAAAGGAGGTACATTCTTGCGAGTACTAAGAGTGGTAGCTTGTGGCTTTTTACTCGCAGTTTCTAAGGCTACTTTATCTACATTATTTACATTATTTACATTACTTACAGGAAGGCTTCCTTTGTCTTTAGGATCAAGATTATTTTTAGTGGAAGTCTTCTAAGGGACTTTGTTTTGCACAACCTTATTACCATTAGATTTACCATTCTTGTCGTTCTCTGAAATATTTTGCAACATCTTTTGTAACAAAAATGGAAACTTCAACAACTCATAAATAGAAATGTTAGCCCTTAACTTTTTAAGATCTTCAACAACATCATAATCTAAGTTGGGGCTGACATTACTCTATTTAGTTTCGGCTGATTTAGATTGCTTTGGCGACGAAGTTGTAGTATTTTCAGAAGAAGGTTTATTTGCTATCTTACTCCTGGTATTATAAGGATGAACTGTCTTGAAGTTAGCTTGAAAGATGCTATCTGAGAAGTGTCCAAAAATGTTCAGGGAAGACTCTTCTTCTTGAAATGTCTCTTGCTCAACTACCTCCTCAGAAATCTCAGGAGGCATCAAGTTGTCTTGGGCTTCTAGAATTGTTTGAAGAGCACATTGCAGACTTTCTAGATTAAGACCTTTGGTGGTTGGGTTAGGTCGGTTGGTAGGAAAAGGCTTTCAGAAAGGATGTTTGTAGGGTCCTTTGCTCAAGGAAGCTTCTTCAATCGACCTTTTCAAGTCTATAACTTGATTAGACAGTTTTTGAAAAACTTTAGTTAGGTTTTCCAAATCAGAGTTTTCAGGTTTTGTTTTACTTTGAGAGGGCCTGGGGAGTATTTCAATCTTCTTTTTGGAAGCAGAACTAGTCTCAGTTTTGTTGTTAGAAGAGTCTTTAAGACTAAGTATGTCTTTTTCAATCTGGCTGGCCTCCTCAAAGGCCTCTAACAATGTGGCTTTCTTGGATCGTTTAAAGCAAATAGCTATGCTCTGATGCAAAGATTTAGTGTAGTATGCTATTATAAGACTCTCAACAGGCATGGAATCGACAGGGATTCGGTTTTTGAGTGTCAAGAATCTTTGATTAAAATCTTTAAATTTTTCTTTTGGGTTCATTTTTAAGCTAGAAAGATCCATGACTAGGACTTTCAGAGGCTTACCGTCTCCGAACTTTTCCAAAAAGCATGACTCAAACTTTTCCCAAGACATGATGGTATGGGGTTGTTGGGAAAAGTACCAAGTGGATGCATTACCCTCGAAAGTATAAGGGAACAACCTACAGAAAACATCTTCATGTTCGACATTGCGGAGTCTTATGGATAACATGAATTTTTTAATGTGATCTTGAGCTATCTGTTTTGAGTCAGGATCAAACTTGGGAAGCCATTTCTCCGGGTGCTTAGGTAGAGGATGCTGAGCTCCAGGTACAGCTATGACATCTTGGTCAAGCCAAGGTCTAGCAGGGTTGTTCTGATTTTCCATTGGGGTAGTGGGTGTGGAAGGCTGAGAAGGTGAATTGCCTTTGTCAAAGGAATCTCCTCCAGAAGAGGAAGGAGATGATGGAGGTGGTGAAGGAGGTATCCCAGATCCTCCTACAGTAGGATTTAAGATTGGATCTGAAGGATTCACAATAGGATTAGTGTCACCTAATTGTTCTCTGATATCAGAGAAGTTCAAAGGTTGGCTCCACAGACGGTTTGGTTGCCTCAAACGGGCTAAGGAACTATGTGTTTTAATAAGAGATTGGCATACAATCTCTTGTATGTCACCACTTGTAGGATTAGGGGTTGCTGGCTCAACTATGATCTGCATATCATCGGTTGAAGTAGTTGCTGTTTGAAGGGGAATATTATCATGTGAACAACTTCTAGTCACTATAGGTGAGCGATTAGGGGGTGGAGGAGTCTTGAAACCACCTCGTGCCATTAATTAAGTTCAAGCCCTCCTTCTAGCGCCATTTGTTGACGGGCGAAATCGACCGTCCGTCAACTGAGAGAGTGGAACCGGTCCGGGGTTGTCTAATAACCCAAGCCGTTTGGGATGAACCACCCTGATAGGTTTAGCGGCTCTGTTAGCCGATCTAAGGTCCTAAGAAAAAAAATTAAAAAACTAATCTAAACTAACTAATCTAACTAAAACTAGTTATTAAAACAAACAAAACTAATCTAACTAACTATATATATACAATCTACTAACTAATACTATACTAAATACTAACTGAAATATAACTTATTCACAAAATGTACAATATCTACAATTTACAGATTTGAATAAAACCTGAAAAAACTCATTTATGTTCTGCCCTAAGACAACGAAAGATATTTTTTGTTGATTTTATAATTTTATAAGAAAGAAATAAAACAGAAAACTAACTAAACTAAACTACTAATACACTAATTCTAACTACTAATCTAAACTACACATATATCTAACTAAACTACTAATAAATACACTAAACAAATAAATAACAAATTGACCTGGAAACGCTCCAGGTTTGTCCTGTGTATGATGATTGCCTTAGTTGATCGGAGGGAGGAAACTTGCACCAAAAAATCCAGAAAATTCTCGTAAACGATAAGCTGCAGTGCTGTACAAGTTTGATTACAGGACAAACAAGACATAAAAATAACAACAATCGTATGATTTATAAATCTCTACAATTAGATAAACCTGTTTGCAAAGATCTATAGTTAATAGTTCAATTGATGAAGAAGAGAAATCTGTCATTCCTAAGATGAACTAAGTAATTGTTGTATTCTTTAAATTAGTGAAATAAATCAAACATGGATCACATTAATTCAATCATATCATTCTGCAAAAGACTATGATAGCTAAAGTAGTCACTAATCAAATGCAAATTGATAAGCATAAACATGAAACAAAAGATTGATATTAT
>JZKD02S1920696.1:1179161-1204005 GCA_000966675.3 Picea glauca | reverse complement strand
GGCACTCAAAGATGATCACAATAATGCAGAGAAATAAACAAAGGCACATTCAGCATCAGTCACATATATGAGAAAGACAGAGACAGATAATTCTCGAGGAAACCCATACAGGGTATAGACCTCTTTTTCTTTATATGATAAGTATTATCTACATTCTTTACATTATCATACATATGAGAACCAACTCATTGTGAGGCTACAACCTTTGGTTTTGCAAGCTGCAACTTGCTGAGAGCACTAACTCTTATTTTCTCTAGCACCCACTAGAAGGAAGCACCAACCCCCTGGTTTCTCTAGCACCAACTAGAAGGAAGCACCAACTCCCTGGTTTCTCTAGAACCAACTAGAAGGAAGCACCAACTCCCTGTGTTCAAGCACCCACTTGAACCTTTGAGGACACCAGTCCTTCCTAACACCTCCCAACCACCCTGGTATACAAATTCCTTGTTAGTAAAACTTATTACAATGATATAAAGTTATTCAATGGCTTACCAGCCTTGTCGCTATTCTGTTACATTGCTCTGCTATGTCTGCATCAGTGTCTTTTGCACGCCCCTTGCACTTTTTGTTCTTATGCCTTTTATACTCTATGCACAATATCCCTTCAATGTAACCTTCCTCTACTGTGCATTTCTGCACCTGCGCTCTGCCTCCTTGCTCACACTTGAATCCTTCCCCACGACAACAACCCCAATATATTCTTTGTTCCACATTCTTCTAGTCCTTGTGCTCCTTGTGCATGCAATATTTTCCATGCCTCTACATGATCACACCGCACCAAATTCCTCCACAACTTGAGTGCTCTGTCTGATCATCATCGTGACTCTTTAGCCTCTCTATTCCTTTTCCACTCGTTCAACATCATTGTATGTTATACTGATATTCCTCAGCCTCTCTGGAACTTTGAGACTCTTCGTCTTCTCTGTGATAGTCGAGCTCACCTTCTCTGTTCCAGTTACAGGCCTCAATGCTCACCCAGCTGTCAATCGCCTCTATGAACATATTCATCCCTATTGAATATTCCCAGAGACTCTTCACCTCCTCTGTCAATCATCCCAAAGTGTCTTCGATTCCTCTGGCAGAAACTATCTATGGTTTCTGGCAGTTACACTGTGTCGTGCTACAGTAGCCCTGCGATCTTGTTCAAATTCACCTGCACCATTGGATTGATTCCAAGGGATCTTGCATTCATTTCGGCATTTTGTCTTTCAGCAATTCAACATTCGTGTGACCATATGTCATGACATTCCCAGTCGTGATCCCCGAAAAGGAGCTTGGTTTCTCTAGCTCTTTCCTCCATCTCTCGCTGATGTGACCAAGTGCTGTGACCACAACCTTATGCATAAGGCACTTTTGCGATTTTTCATTTTGTGAATCTAGAGATGAGGCATCTCGACTCTCCAAGTCATGATCCCTGAAACCCCAAAATGGCGTGGGATCAACGGTCCCGATCAACACTTGATCTGACGGATCAGATCATTTCGTGATTTCACATTTCACGATTTTGATATTCTTGATGTTTAGTGTTCTTATCACTACAAAGTCCCAATCCACGAAACTCCGAAATGGGGTTGGATCAACGGTCCAGATCACATCTTGATCTGATGGCTGCGATTAAGTCACGATTTCACATATCGCGATTTCGGGATTCCTGTGGTTATTATTCTTTGACATCTCCAACTCTCGATCTGCGAAACTCAAAAATGCACTGGGATCAACAGTCCAGATCAAACCTTGATCTGAGGGCTCAGATTATGTCGTGATTCCGCATATCACGATTTCTGGATTCTTGTGGTTATTATTCTTTGACATCTCCAACTCTCGATCCGTGAAACTCCGAAATGGACTGGGATCAACGGTCCAAATCAAACCTTGATCTGATGGCTCAGATTAAGTCGTGATTTCGCATATCGTGATTTTGGGATTCTTGTGGTTAATATTCTTTGACATCTCCAACTCTCGATTTGCAAAACTCAAAAATGGACTGGGATCAACGGTCCAGATAAAACCTTGATCTGACAGCTCAGATTAAGTCGCGATTTTGCATATTGCAATTTGGGATTCTTATGGTTAATATTCTTTGACATCTCCAACTCTCGATCCGCGAAACTTTGAAATGGACTGGGATCAATGGTCCAGATCAAACCTTGATCTGACCACTCAGATTATTTCATGATTTCGCATATCACAATTTTGAGAGGTTAGGGAACCCCGTTCCTTTGAATCACCAGTCAACAAACTGATGATATTTCCCCACGTGTCCTGCCTGATGATGGATGGTCCTCCTTATTTTGGGATTTTGTGATCCGGCTACTCATTACACTTTAAAGAACATGCAGGTTCTTCTTGATACGATGATGGTCGGATCCCACGCTTGGATTTAATGCCTGAGATCTATCCTCCTCTTCAGCGTGCTCTTCTTGTCTACATTGAGATCTGACAGCCATCGGGAATTCTGAATTGTTGATCCAACGTTCACGGTTGCTTCTCTTCCCCAATTATCACTACGCTATTGATCATCATTTCTATACTCAAGCCATCATCACTGCTGTACTTGCCATCAATGACAAGCATACGCTTCCTGTAAAACATGCCAACACAACACACTTCAAGAAACTCGTTGTTGTTACAGCTATGCACCAATCTTGGAAGTTTCTATATGACTGTTGCAATAGATGCCACCAATCCTGGAAGCTGTTACATGACTACTACAATAGAAACCTGTCAATCTTGGAAGCTATTACAACAGACGCCACCAGTCCTGTTGTTATATGACTGCTGCAACACCCACTGATTAGATATGCTGGCTCATGATGTTGATCAAGGAGAGTTCTAGATTTTGTATCAATGATATCAAACGAACAGCTTGAGAATCGAGGATTCTCAAGACTGTTCTGTTTATGTTCTACTAAATGACTCTGACTTTAAGTACAAGAGATTTTGTAATGAAAATAAGTTTTTTTACTGGAGAAACAAAAGTAACACTTATTGTACACATAAATCTTTGGCAATTGAATGAAAGAGTGGATTGAATTCCTTTAGCAGATTGTAACCTATTTCTTTGAGCAAATTCAGTGAGAAGAAAAGGGACCACCTTCCTCACCGATTTCCCTCCATTTTGAATTCTAGATTAGTTGTTTTAAATGTGAATGATTTAACTGTTACAATTTATTTCCTTCTTGTTAGATGCGCATAAACTTGTCTCATGATAATTAGAAGCCGATTGCCGAACATTGTTGGAGAACTGCTTTCCCTTTTTCTGCATTAGGTTAAAATCTTGTTTCCGAGAAATAAAAGTGTGAAGTACCTTCTTGCAATAAGTAGATTTCCTTTCTGCAAATAGTATAGAACTTTTTCCTACAAAAGTAAATTAGAAAGTTAGATTAGAGTAGGAAATCTAGGGTTCTTATACATTCATCAGTTTAGATTGCAATTATGATTTCAAATCTGTAGAACTCCAGTTGTATCAACACAACTGTGTTAGCGATAATGTTTTTTTTTTTTATAAATTCCCTACTACAATTAGATTAGAGATGCTTTCATAATCTAGCATAGACTGTGCACAATTATCTTGAAATAATAGCCTTCCCAGGGTTGATAATTTATATTGAACACTTTGATTTTCCATTCAATTAGGCAATTAAAGTGCCCAACATTTTGGCGTCATTGCTGCGGAAGATAATTATAGATTTTTCTAAGAACATTAATTTTCTTTCTTAGGAATGAATAGTATGAATGTATCACAAAATGCGAGAATGAATCCCCCAAAATACTAACCTTACAGGTACCAGAGGATGTGGAGGAATAAATCCTAACATACTGGGAAGACAAACCATTGTTGATGAGATTATAGCCAGAGCAGATTCTTCTTCAAGATCCATTTTTCACCCTGTAAATCCTCCAAGAAGACGTGATCCATAGTCAGCAAGAATAACCCTTCTCAAAACATCGTTCTCATCAAGGGATGATGTTGAAGCTGAAGCTGAAGTCGAAGCTGAAGATTTGTCACCAACAAATCAGCAAGCAAAACTAGAGGACATTGAAGATCAAGGAAGTGTAGCCTAGAACAGGGAAACTCTAGAAGAAGCTGTTTATCAGATCAACGGTTGGATAGTCACTAAAGAAGAGTGGGACTCTGTTCGTATTGAGTGGAGGGAAATATCACATATGGAGAATCAAGGGGATAATGAAGAAGAGCTCCACCAAGAGAATCCACTGAACAATGAGGATCAGGTAAACAATGAAAATACTATCTCTACCCTGGTTTTTCCTATTTCTGATGTTCCCACATGAGGGATGGCTCCTATGAAAAGCATACCTCTCTCAACTCTCCCAAATTTTCATGGATTATCTACTGAATATCCAGATGAGTTTCTGTTTGAATTTGACATTTTGTGTAGGGGCTATGACGACACTACCACTATGCAGAAGCTTAAACTATTTCCAGCTACATTAAAGGGTAATGCATTAAGATGGTTCATGAGCCTTGGAGGAGAAAACATTTCAACATGGGTACAAATGAGGCAACTTTTATTGAACAAATACAAATACTATTGTTGAACAAGGAAACAAAGAGAGGAACTGTTCAATATGTCATAGAAGGAGGATGAGACCCTTGAAGACTTTGTGGAGTGACTCCAATATAATCTACACAGGTCTGGACATCCGGTTGTGAGTAAGGACATTCTGAAAACCATTTTGCTAAAAGGAGTTAGAGAAGATTGTTTAGATATGTTGAATATGCTTGGCAAGGGAGATATAAATAAGGAATCCTATGAGGACATTTTAGATCCCTACAAAATATGTTCTCGAGGATCTACAAGGAATAAGTCAGCTACCAAGGATACCATTTTTTCAAGGGTACATAAATCAGCCAATGGAGGAGCAACAAGAGCAGAAATAGGTAATCTGTTAAAAAATTTCAAAACATATATGATTAACTCTTTTGCCTCACAAATGGATACTTTGTAGATCAAACAGAAACAAGCAGAATATGAGCAAGCATTGTGGATTTTCTATCTAAATTGTAGAAAGAAACATCCACCAAGGGAGTGCCCACTGGACAGTGTCTAGGTATGCCTTATTTGTGAATTAGACCATGCCACTGACCAATGTCCCTCTCTACTAGGTGTAAAAGAATCAATGAAGACAACTAATGAGGAAAGAGAGGCTGTCTATCTAATAACAAAAAGAATACAATGGAAGCCAATAGGTCAAGGTATGAACTCTCAATTCTCTCCTCCAACATTTAATTACTGAAACAACCAGTTAACATATGGCCAGATGAATGCCCCCCCTCCAAATAAAATGCCACCCTTGTATTAGGATACCAATGCATGGTTACCTATGCCCCAACAACAGAATCGCTATGGGAAATGGAACCCATACAGGAGAGGCCCTCAACAAAAACTTGGTTATCAAATCCATAACCAACCAAACCCCTATTAACAATAGTTCCAACCCCCGTACCAGGAGAAACAACTATAATTGCCTCCCAATGCCTCACCAAACAATCCTCCCTTACGACCTCAGATGCCTATGCAACCTAAGCCAAACCCAAATAATAAGTCCATTCATAACATAGACATACATAATGTGGCAACCTTATCTATTACTCCTATGCCTTGTGATGAAATAAAATTAAGATCAGGGAGAATAGTTGAGCCAATAATTGAAGATGCTCCATCTTCAGAATCAGATAAGGAATCAGGGGAGAGACCATCTGCTGATACAAAAGAAATTGACCAAACCATTATAGAATCAACAGACCCACCATTCCCCGAAAGACTGAAAATTACCAAGCCTATGGAATTACCATCTTTCAATATTCTAGGAGAATTGCAAAATTTGCACGTTAATATTCCACTACTGCAAGCGATAAGGGATGTCCCTATTTATGCCAAGACTGTGAGGGACCTCTGTGTCAAAAAACCTGGATGAAAACCTAAATATCCCCTCACAGTGCATGTAATGGGGGATTTGTCTGAGATGATGTTAGGAAAAACTCCACCTATTAAATATGGCGACCTAGGAAACCCTACAATCACTATTAAAATTGGACAGACATCTATTCCACATGTACTAGTTGACTTAGGGGTAGCAATTAACATTATGCCAATAGAAACTACGTAGTTTCTACAACTCAAAACAAAAATCTGACCTACTCCTACTGTTCTAGAATTATCTGATCTCTCTACCATCATAATAGAAGGAGTAATTGATGATTTAGTCATTTCAGTGGACTTATGGGAGTATCCTGCTGATTTTGTCATTTTTCAACCCAAATCCCGTCTAGGATGCCATCCTCTAATTCTGGGATGACCATGGTTAGCTACAACTGATGCTTTCATTGGTTGTAGATCTAGTTCCATGACCATCTTTGATGGTTATGACACAAAAAAACTTACCCTGTATCCTCATGCTATACCCAGTGTAGAACCTGAAAATTCTCTATGGATGCACACTGAGGATGGAAGTGCTCTGCCTATGATAACTATAGGAAAGGCCCTGAGTTTCAAAGATGAGATGGTGGATGAGTTAATCAACTACTTTATTTGTGACTCCTCTGCTATTACACAAAACACGCACCATCGATTGATCAGAGTCTTTGACCCTATGTCCCAGGAAGAAATGAACTCGAAAATGTTCTCAGAAACTGCTGACAATCAAATTGATTCAGATGTAACTACAACCAATGTAACAATGAATGTTGTAACAATAGATGAAGAAACAAAAACAACTGAATTATTTCCTAGATTCCTTTCTAAGAGAGTCGTTGTGGAAGTCGAACCTGGAAAAACCTTGAACATCAATCCCGATCTCTCCACTGTTGAAACTCACCAATTGATGAAATTATTGATTGAACATAAAGAAGCATTTGCCTAGGATTACATGGATATGAAAGGAATTCCCTATGAACTATGCACCCACCATATATACATCAAAGAATAATGCCAACCCATTTTCCAACCGCAAAGGAGGATGAACCCAAACCTTAATTTTTTTTTAAGGAAGAACTTCAAAAACTTCTCAACGCCAGATTCATATATACTATATCAGACAACGAGTGGGTATCACCATTGGTTATTGTGCCTAAAAAGAATGGTAAGTGGAGAGTGTTTGTGGCCTATAGATCCCTAAATAAGGCCACGCAGAAGGATCATTTCCCTCTTCCATTTATTGATAAGGTTTTAGAAAACTTAGCTGGAAAAAAATTATGTTCTTTCCTAGATGGATTTAGTGGCTATAACTATATACAAATTGCCCCACAGGACCAAGATAAGACCACCTTTACCAGCCCTTGGGTACATTTTCCTACAAGGTTCTCCCATTTGGCTTGTGTAATGCAGCAACCACTTTCCAGAGAGCTGTGATTGGTATTTTCTCTGATATGGTGAATGATTGTATGGAAATATTCATGGATGACTTTACACCTTATGGTACTGATTTCGAAGAAGCTTTGTCTAATCTAGAAAAAGTGCTCAAAATATGTAGACCATCTCATCTTTCTTTAAGTACAAAAAAGTTCCATATGATGATGCATGAAGGGGTAGTGCTGGGACACTTCATCTCTTATGCAGGGATTCAGGTAGATCCAGCCAAAATCTAGGTAATTTTGGACATTCCAACTCCATCAACTCAGAAAGAGGTAAGAAGTTTTTTAGGGCACGCCCGGTATTATAGGAGATTCATTAAAAATTTCCCTAAACTTGCCTCTCCATTGTTTTTTCTACTAACAAAAGATGTCGAATTTCATTGGACTGACAACTGTGAATTGTCTTTTGCATATTTGAAATAGAAATTGTCCACAACTCCCATCTTGAGAGGGACCAATTGGGCTCTACCTTTTCACATTTCTACAGATGCCTCAGACACTACAATTGGTGCAGTACTAGGGAAACATGAGGACAAATAACCCTACACTATATACTATATCATCAAGAACATGGGTCCTGCTGAGTTAAATTACAGAGTTACTGAAAGAGAATTCTTGGCAGTAGTTTATGCAATCAATAAATTCAGGCATTATGTAACTGGTTATCCCACTTTTATTCATATTGATCATACAACCATTAAATATCTAATGAATAAACCTATTACTAATTCCCGAGTGACAAGATGGTTGTTACTACTACAAGAATTTGACATCACTATAGTGGATACACCAGGAAAAGACAATGTGGTTGCTGATTTTTCTCAAGATTACATATAAATGATGATAATTCACATGTAGATGATTCCTTTCCCGATGAAAATTTGTTTGTAGTATCTACTCACTCACCTTGGTATGCAGACATTGCTAATTATTTGGTTGTAAGGAAGGTACCTCCACATCTATCTCCTTGAGAAAGAAGGAAGATTATTCAAAAGAGTGCTAGGTATAGTTGGATAGGAGGATACCTCTTCTACACAGGCTTGGACCAAGAAATCAAGAGATGTGTGAGGGATGATGAATTTTATGATCTACTGAAAGCTTTCCATGATGGCCCTTGTCGGGGTCATTTTGCTGATAAAAGGACCGGGCATAAAATTTTAAGGATGGGCTATTTTTGGCCCAACATATTTCAAGATGCCAAGAAGTATGTCCAAGCTGGTGACAGTTACCAATGCATGGGTCAGCCAAATCACAGGGATGATATGCCTCTCCAGTCTTAGGTACTGTTAGAGCCTCTTGAGAGACGGGCCATGGATTTTGTAGGACCCATTCACCCACCTTCCAATAAGAAATTCTATATATTGGTCTGTACAGATTACATGACCAAGTGGGTGGAGGCAAAAGCACTTATCAGAGCCTCAGAAGAAGTTGTCTTAGCATTCTTGTTTGAAGATATATTTGTTAGGTTTGGTGTTCCCAGAGAATTGGTAACTGATGGAGGACCACCTTTCACATCATATAAATTTGAAGCTCTACTCAATAAATATCATATTTTACATAGAATAGATTCTCCATACCATCCACAAGGAAATGGCCAGGTGGAAAGCACCAACAAAGTTATCGAAGCCATTCTTACTAAAACAATGAGAGAAAAGCATCGGGATTGGTATGACAGATTGCATGAAGCTCTACGGGCTTACCGAACTACTTGGAGGAGCACAACTAGTTTTTCTCCTTACGAGTTGGTATATGGAAAAATCCCTGTTTTCCCCATTGAATTTGAAATCAAAACCTTAAGAACTGCATCAGTAGTCAACCTCGACTTGACTATGGTACATAAATCCAAACTGTAGCAGCTCAATGATCTTGATGAAAAGCGTTTGGACGCCATCCATCAAACCAAAGTGATTCAACAACAAAGAACAAAATGGAATGACCGAGTCATCAAGAAGAAATTATTCCAGAAAGGAGATTGGGCTATGTTCTATGATTCACGCTTTAAGGAATTTCAAGGTAAGATGTGTACACGATGGCTAGGGCCTTAGGAGGTAGACACTGTTTTTCCCAATGGGACAGTCCGATTGATTACTATTGATGGATCCAATACATATTTACATGTAAATGGTCATCACTTGCGTCTATTTTAGTGTCCACTGTCCAATGCAGAATTCAAAAATAGATGTACACTTGATACAAGTTATCAATTCTTAAATGGAAAGGAGCTTGCTCCTTCCCCTTCTGAACTTTAGGACTTCTTTTGCTCAGACCTTGTATATAAGTAACCTCAACAAAATTTTCATTTCTTCATTTTTAGTTGAAATTTCTCTATTTTCTTTACTATGCTAATAAATATTTGAAAGGTATTAGGTAGTTATGTTGAGTAGCACAAAAATGAGTCAAACGATTAGTTCATGGAAGTTGAAAAACCTCCTAGAAACTAAGTAATGTAGCGTTCGGTCGATTTCTATACTGTTACACCCCCTTTTTTTTCGCTAAATTGGCCGATTTCCATGCTGTTACACCTTCTTCCAATAAATTGGCTGATTTCCATGATGTTACACCCCTTTTTCACTAAATTGGCCAATTTCCATGCTGTTACACCTTGTTCTGATAAATTGGCCGATTTCCATGCTGTTACACCTACCTCCGCCATTTTTGCCGAAGAACCTGCTAATACACTAATTGCTGTTATTATTTCTTGCCACTTCACTCTTTCTTTTTCTTATTTTTGCTGATGTTGCTGCTCCAACCCTCCAATCTTTCCATGCCACAACACCACTGATTAGACAATATTGATTCTCTCTATCCGAAAGTGTTGCTTCATATTGACTTGACTTCACATCCTACGATTTCCATTTGGATAACTACAGTAAGGACTCTGTCTCTGCTCCAGTTGTAATTTCTCTCATGATCCTTCATCATGTCAGCTATTCCATGCAACTTAGATGGCGGTTAGATTGTGCGGTTACTCCGACAGGTCGTTATGTGTGGTAAGATATGAGGTACGTGATTAATCCTATGTGTTAAAGTAATGAAGATATAAAAGAACAGTTTCCTATTTACTAACTGGTTGTCATAAATTGATGCACCTGGAGCCAATCCACTTAGTTGGGGGGGAAACGTAAATCTATCAGTCCATACCAAATTTTATACACACCTCCACCACCTTTCCTCCCGCACTTCTTTTTACTGAGACACTATATTCTTTCTGCAAACCATGTTCAAGCTTGTTGCATCTCTGATTTAGGTGATAGTTTCTCCTCCTAAGTTCCTGTTAGACTCTCAAGCAACATCATGGGAGGATCAACTATGAGATATGAACCTGCAACTCTGGATAGTTTGCTGCTACACCCAGAGGCCTACCAAATATTTCTCCAGGCTGAATAGATATCATATTTTAAAAAGTTGAAGGGGTTTAATGAGGATGAGGTATTGGAGTTTAGTCAAAATATTACCGAAGGGTATTCAATGGTGAAAGGGGTAAGGATTATGGTGTCAGAAGAAAGCATTGCTGCTATAATAGGGTTGCCCAGAACAAGAGACCGATGGTTTAACAGAAAAAACACATCTTCCAGATGCACAGAAGGGTTTCCTCGTCAACACTGAGCAAGTTCAGACCAAATGCATAGGTGCAGATGTCAATTCCTTACCAGAGCCATGGGGGAAAGTCACATAATTTCTTAAAAGGTACATTACCTATGAAGGCCGATACCAAGTTGTTTGTTTTTCTGATTTCATCTTATTATCACATCTGCGACATCAGAAATTCATAAACATTTCTTATTTTCTCCTCCATTCATTGCATAACATGGCTCATTTTGTAAAAAAATCCAAGAACCACAAGAACTGCATTTCTAATCACAAACTCATAGGCCTATTAATTCGCAGAGGTATGGGCATTTCCAATAACCCATTACCTGCTATAGTAGACCAACCACAGTTTTTACATACAGATATGATTGCACCAATCCTTGAAAACAAAACCCATGGACCTCTTCCTGAGCCTTTTCCCTCAGCTGCAACAACAGTCCAAACCCCTACTTTTGCTGCCCGTAATATGACTCAGAAAAGAAACCGCATAACCCGACTCCATCCTAGCACCAGCCAGACAAGCCTTGATGAAATTGCATTGAAATAGCCTATAGTTGTGGTCGAACAAATAGATGAACAACCAACCACTCGACCAAGACATGCATCATGGCACTTGGCCGCAACACCTATCATCGATAAGCTACCCCCTGTCTCTAAAAAGAAAACCCCTACTCCTATCTCTGGATCACCGAGAAAGAGAACGAGGTCAACACGGTCCATTGTGACACCTTTCATTGACAACCTACCCCCTGTCTCTGAAAAGAACACCCTTGTTCCTATCTCTGCATCACCTAAAAAGCGAGCAAGTTCAGCACGGTCCACTATAAAATCAAGTTCACTTATCTCCTCTATTGTTGCAGCGACATTCACACAAAACCCTCATATTGCTAGAATAGCCGATCAAGTGCCTACTATCATTAGCAGTGCATCTTCTCAGAAAAGAAAACGTCCATTCAAGGGAAAACCTCGGAGATCCCTTGACCAAATTGGATCAACAACAAATCAGAGCCCTCTGGCTGCTATGACAGAGAATTCTATAGAGGTATGAATACCATGTTTTACTTTATTCACAAAACTTCATGAAACTATTATCTCCTTTCAAAATGAATGTACTCAAATCGTAGCAGAGTCATCGACTCCGCCTGATGATTCTACACATCACATGTCCATTGACAATGTCCAAGTCATCGCAGACCCCAATATACAAAAATATCCTCCTTGTGTGGTTGAGAAAGAATGCCTGTTCCTCCTTCGACAACGAATAAGAAAGCCCTTGCTTTCGTTTCTATTTTACCCAGGAGAAGAACCAGGTCCACCAGGTCTGCCGAAGCTACAATTGGATGGAAAGATGTGGAATAGGCTATTCCTATTCTTCATCCACTATCCTCTATGGTTGATGTAGGAATGGTTCCACATGAACCAAATTTCCAAGTGGCGACTGTTCCACAGGACCCAATCATGACATATACCATTGTTATACAAGAACCAGTTGTCCAGGTCGATACTGTTACACCAGAACCAACTTCTCCACAGAGGGTTGTCCCACTAAATCTAGTAATACAAGAACCAAATTTCCATGTCAAGACTGTTCCACAAGAACCAGCCGTGACAGACACAACTATTACTCAAGAACCAGCTACACAACATGCTAAGGATGTGCCACTTGCCCAATTGTTTGCCCAAATAGAGAGAAAGATCAAGAATACATAATATTCCAGAATCATTTCACTAATAACAAAGAATGATAACCTCAAAGCAGAGTTAAATACCCTGAAACAAGAGGTGGAGGTTGCTCGACAGAAGAATCCAGAAGGGATAACCTTGGACATCCTATCACTGACAAAAGATGTTATGAGCATAAACAAAGAACTCATGTGCTTTGAGTGCAGAAACATTTACTTTGAGGCAAGATATGAGGTAGTCAAAGTTCCAATCGCTAAAGGACCAACAAATGTCTCATTCAAGACTGAACATGAACTTACTGCTACAAAAAAAATTAGTAAAACAGAGGAGAGCTCAATGTCATAAAACAACTGTTGGTATACCAGAAGCTTGCAAACAATAACCTCTCAAACAAGAATCTCTGTTTCCTTCATGATTTGTTACTCAAGCAACTCAAACTGATTTTGTTCTCAAAGATAAAGAAACTTATACAGATTGTTGACACAACAGATTTTCTTTTGGACACAACATTTTTCAATACCGACACTTAGCAATTTCTCTTAACAATTTTTCACTAGAGGAGAAAATTATCTACTTCAATTACAAATTAAGGTCTGAATGTGCTTTGCATGAGGACATGCAATGTCTTCAATTGGGGGGCATGTTAGGACCTAGAAATGTCCCTTTTTCGCTGCATATTTTGCCCATTCAACCTTCTCATTCCTAAGCTAAATGACTATTATAATGAGTACTAAGACCCTTTTTCCCAAGGTATGAACTATTCATCTCACTTTTATATTTTCATTTACTTAGCATGTTTTATTGGTAATGTTTACATATTTTACCCATGAAATGATTTAACTAATGATCAAAATGCTTAGAACAACCAACTTCGAGAAACTCATTGTTATAACTATGTGCCAATCTTGGAAATTGTTACATGACTACTGCAATAGATGCCACCAATCCTGAAAGCTATTACACGACTACTGCAATAGAAGCCCATCAATCCTGGAAGCTATTACAATAGACACCACCAATCCTGTTGTTATACGACTACTGCAACACCTGATGATTAGATATGTTATCTCACGATTTTGATCAAGGAGAGTTCCATATTTTGTATTAATGATATCAAATGAACATCTTGAGAATCGGGGATTCTCAAGACTGTTCAGTTTATGTTCTACTGAATGAATATGACTTTAAGTAGCAGAGCTTTTGTAATGAAAATAAGTTTTTTTGCCGGAGAAAGAAAAGTAACACTTATTGTACACATTAATTTTTGGAAATTGAATGAAAGAGTGGATTGAATTCCTTTAGCAGACTGTAACCTATTTCTTTGAGCAGATTCAATGAAAAGGAAAGGGTCCACCTTCCTCACCAATTCCCCTCTATTTTGAATTCTATATTAGCTGTTTTAAATGTGAATGATTTAACTGTTAGACATTTCTAGAATACAACTTTCGTTACAGTTTAGTTCCTTATTGTTAGATGCACATAAACTTGTCTCATGAGAAATAGAAGTCGATTTCCGAACATTGCTGGAGAACTGCTTTTCCTTTTTCTGCATTAGGTTAAAATCTTGTTTCCGAGAAATAAAAGTGTGAAGTACCTTCTTGCAATAAGTAGATTTCCTTTCTACAAATAGTATAGAACTTATTCCTATAAAAGTAAATTAGAAAGTTAGATTAGAGTAGGCAATCTAGGGTTCTTATACATTCATCATTTTAGATTGCAATTATGATTTTAAATCTGTAGAACTCCAGCTATATCAGCACAACTGTGTTAGCGATAATGTTTTTCTTTTTTTAAAATTACCTACTACAATTAGATTAGATATGCTTTCATAATCTAGCATAGACTGTGCACAATTATCTTGAAATAACAGACATCCCTGGGTTGACAATTTATATTGAACACTTTGATTTTCTATTCAATTAGGCAATTAAAGTGCCCAACATTTTGACGCCGTTGTCGAGGAAGATAATTATAGATTTCGGTAAGCACATTACTTTTCTTTCTTAGGAATCAATATTACATGTATCATGAAATGCGAGAACGAATCCCCCAAAATACTAACCTTACAGGTAAAGGACATGGAGGAAGAAATCCTAACATACTGGGAAGACAAACCATTGTTGATGAGATTATAGCCAGAGTAGATTCTTCTTTAGAATCCATTTTTCACCCTACAAATCCTCCAAGAAGACGTGATCTGTAGTCAGCAGAAATACCCCTTCTCGAAACATTGTTCTCATCAAGGGCTGAAGCTGAAGCTAAAGTCGAAGCTGAAGATTTGTCACCAACAAATCAGCAAGCAACACTGGAGGACATTGAAGATCAAGGAAGTATAGCCTGGAATAGGGAAAATCTAGAAGAAGTTGTTTATCAGATCAATGGTCAAATAGTCACTAAAGAAGAGTGGGATGATGTTCCTATTGAGTGGAGGGAAAGAGAACATATGGAGAATCAAGGGGATAATGAAGAAGAGCTCCACCAAGAGAATCCACAGAACAATGAGGATCAAGTAAACAATGAAAATACTATCTCTACCTTGGTTTTTCCTATTTTTGATGTTGCCACATGAGGGATGGCTCCTATGAAAAACATACCTCTCTCAACTCTCCCAAATTTTCATGGATTATCTACTGAAGATCCAGATGAGTTTCTATTTGAATTCAACATTTTGTGTAGAAGCTATGACTACACTACCACTGCGTAAAAACTTAAACTGTTTCCAACTACATTAAAGGGTAATGTGTTAAGATGGTTCATGAGCCTTGGAGGAGAAAACATTTCAACATGGGTACAAATGAGGCAAATTTTCCTGAACAAATACCAAGACTAATGTCTAACAAGTGAACGAAGAGAGGAACTATTCAAGATGTCACAGAAGGAGGACAAGACCCTTGAAGACTTTGTGGAGTGACTCCAATATAATCTACAAAGGTCTGGACATCCGGATGTGAGTAAGGACATTTTGAAAACCATTTTGCTAAAAGGAGTTAGAGAAGATTGTTTAGATATGCTGAGTATGCTTTGCAAGGGAGATATATCTAAGGAATCCTATGAGGACATTGTAGATCTCTGCAAAAGATGTTCTTGAGGATCTACAAGGAATAAGTCAGCGACCAAGGATACCACTTTTTCAAGGGTACAGAAATCAACCAATGGAGGAGAAACAAGAGAAGAAATAGGTAATCTGTCAGAAAATTTCAAAATAGAGATGATTAAGTCTTTTGCCTCACAAATGGATATTTTGTAGGTTAAACACAAACAAGCAGAATCAGAGCAAGAATTGCGCATTTTCTATCCGAATTGCAGAAAGAAACATCCACCAAGGGAGTGCCCATTGAACAATGTCCAGGCATGCCTTATTTGTGAATTAGACCATGCCACTGACCAATGTCCCTCTCTACCAGGTGTAAAAGAATCAATGAAGACAACTAATGAGGAAGAAGAAGTTGTCTATCTAATAACACAAAGAAGACAATGGATACCAAGAGGTCAAGGTATGAACTCTCAATTCTCTCCTCCAACATTTAATTATTGGATCAATCAACTACCATATGGCCAGACGAATGCCCCCCTTCCAAATAAAATGCCACCCTCTTATCAGGATCCCAATGCATGGTTACCTATGCCCCAACAATAGAATCACTATGGGAAATGGAACCCATACGGGAGAGGCCCTCAACAACAGGTCAATTATCAAAGCCATCACCAACCGAACCCCTATCAACAACAGTTCCAACCCCCGTACCAGTAGAAACAACTGCAATTGCCTCCCAATGCCTCAACAAACAATCCTCCCTTATGACCTCATATGCCTGTGCAACCTAACCCAAACCCAAATAATAAGGCCATTCAAAACATAGACATACATAATGTGCTAGCCTTATCTATTACTCCTATGCATTGTGATGAAATAAAATTAAGATTAGGGAGAATAGTTGAGCCAATAATTGAAGATGCTCCATCTTCAGAATGAGATAAAGAATCAGGGGAGAGACCATCTGCTGATATAGAAGAAATTGACCAACCCATTATAGAATCAGCAGACCCACCATTCCCTGAAAGATTGAAAATTACCATCTTTTAATCTCCTAGGAGAGTTACAAAATCTGCACGTTAATATTCCACTACAACAAGCGATAAGGGATGTCCCTATTTATGCCAAGACTATGAGGGACCTCTGTATCATAAAACCTGGACAAAAACCTAAAGATCCCCTCACAGTGCATGTAGTGGGGGATTTGTCTGAGCTGATGTTAGGAAAAACTTCACCTATTAAATATGGTGACCCAAGAAACCCTACAGTCACTGTTAAAATTGGACAGACATCTATTCCACATGTACTAGTTGACTTAGGGGAAACAATTAACATCATGCCAATAGAAACTACACAATTGTTGCAACTCAGAACACAAATCCGACCTACTCCTACTGTTCTAGAATTAGCTGATCACTCTACCATCAGACTAGAAGGAGTAATCGATGATTTAGTCATTTCAGTGGACTCATGGGAGTATCCTGTTGATTTTGTCATTTTTCACCTTATGGTACTAATTTCGAAGAAGATTTGTCTAATCTAGAAAAAGCGCTCAAAATATGTAGACAGACTCATCTTTCTTTAAGTACAGAAAAGTGCCATATGATGATGCGTGAAGGGGTAGTGCTGGGACACTTCATCTCTTATGTAGGGATTTAGGTAGATCCAACCAAAATCCAGGTAATTTTGGACATTCCAACTCCATCAACTCAAAAGGAGGTAAGAAGTTTTTTAGGGCACACCGGGTATTAAAGGAGATTCATTAAAAATTTCTCTAGACTTGCCTGTGCATTGATTTTTCTACTAACACTGACAGTTGTGAATTGTCTTTTGTAGATCTGAAACAGAAATTGTCCACAGCTCCCATCTTGAGAGGGCCCAATTGGGCTCTGCCTTTTCACATTTCTTCAGATGCCTCAGACACTGCAATTGGTGCAGTACCAGGGAAATAGGAGGATAAAGAACCCTACACTATCTTCTATATCAACAAGAACATGGCTCTTGCTGAGTTAAATTACACAGTTACTGAAAGATAATTCTTAGCAGTAGTTTATGCAATCAATAAATTCAGGCATTATGTAACTGGTTATCCCACTTTTATTCATACTGATCATACAACCATTAAATATATAATGAATAAACCTATTACTAATGCCCGAGTGACAAGATGGTTGTTACTACTACAAGAATTTGACATCACTATAGTGGATAGACCAGGAAAAAAAAATGTGGTTGCTGATTTTCTCTCAAGATTACATATAAATGATGATAATTCACCGGTAGATGATTCCTTTCCTGATGAAAATTTGTTTGTAGTATCTACTCACTCACCTTGGTATGCAGACATTACTAATTATTTGGTTGCAGGGAAGGTACCTCCACATCTATCTCCTTCAGAAAGAAGGAAGATTATTCAAAAGAGTGTTAGGTATAGTTGGATAGGAGGATACCTCTTCTACACAAGCCAGGACCAAGAAATCAGGAGACGTGTGAGGGATGATGAAGTTTATGATTTGCTTAAAGCTTTCCATGATGGCCCTTGTGGGGGTCATTTTGCCGATAAAAGGACCAGGTGTAAATTTTTAAGGATGGGCTATTTTTGGCCTAGCATATTTCAAGATGCCAAGAAGTATGTCCAAGCTTGTGATAGTTGCCAACGCATGGGTCAGCCAACTCACAGGGATGAGATGCCTCTCCAGTCTCAGGTAGTGTTAGATCCTTTTGAGAGATGGGCCATGGATTTTGTAGGACACATTCACCCACCTTCCAATTACAAAGTCTATATATTGGTCTGTACAGATTACATGACCAAGTGGGTGGAGGTAAAAGAACTTATCAGAGATTCAGAAGAAGTTGTCTTAGCATTCTTGTTTGAAGATATATTTGTTAGGTTTGGCGTTCCTAGAGAATTGGTAACTGATGGAGGACCCCCTTTCACATTGCATGAAGCTCTATGGGCTTACTAAACTACATGGAGGAGCACAACTGATTTTTCTCCTTACGAGATGGTATATGGAAAAAGCCTTGTTTTCCCCATTGAATTCAAAATCAAAACCTTAAGAGTTGCATCAATAGTCAACCTTGACTTGACTAGGGCACATAAAGCCAAACTGTAGTAGCTCAACGAGCTTGATGAAAAGCGTCTGGATGCCATCCATCAAACCACAGTGATTCAACAACAAAGAACAAAATGGCATGACCAAGTCATCAAGAAGAAATTATTCTAGAAAGGATATTGGGCTCTGTTGTATGAATCACTCTTTAAGGAATTTCAAGGTAAGTTGCGTACACGATAGCTAGGGACTTATGAGGTAGACACCATTTTTCCCAATGGAACATTCTGGTTGATTACTATTGATGGATCCAATACACAGTTACATGGAAATGGTCATCGCTTGCATCTGTATCAGCATCCACTATCCAAGGAAGAATTCAAAACTAGATGTACAGTTGATACAGGTTATCAATTCTTAAATGGAAAGGAGCTTGCTCCTTCCTCTTCTGAACTTTAGGACTTCTTTTGCTCAGACCTTGTATATAAATAACCTCAACAAAATTTGCATTTCTCTGTTTTTAGTTGAAATTTCTCTATTTTCTTTACTATGCTAATAAAGCTTTGAAAGGTATCAGGCGGTTATGTGTGTGCAGGTGGATTGATGAAAAACAAGGTTGAGTAGCGCAAAACCAGTCAAACGATTAGTTCATGGAAGTTGGAAAACTTCCTCGAAACTAAGTAATGTAGCATTCAACCGATTTCTATACTTTTTTCGCTAAGTTGGCCGATTTCCATGATGTTACACCTTCTTCTGATAAATTGGCCGATTTCCATGATGTTACACCCCTTTTTCGCTAAATTGGCTGATTTCCATGTTGTTACACCTTCTTCCGATAAATTGGCCAATTTCCATGCTGTTACACCTACCTCCACCATTTTTGCCAAAGAACCTGTTGATACACTAATCGCTATTATTCTTTCTTTCCACTTCACTCTTTCTTTTTCACATTTTTGCCGATGTTGCTACTCCAACCCTCCAATATTTCCATGCCACAACACCACTGATTAGACAATACTGATGCTCTCTATCTGAAAGTGTTTCTTCATAATGAGTTGACTTCACATCCGACGATTTCCGGTTGGATAAATACAATAAGGACTTTGTCTCTGCTCCAGTTGTCATTTATCTCATGATCCTTCATCATGTCATCTATTCCGCACAACTCAGATGGCGGTTGGATTGTGTGGTTACTCCGACAGGTTGTAATGTGCAGCGAGATATGAGGTACGTGATTAATCCTATGTGTTAAAGTAATGAAGATATAAAATCACGGTTTCCTATTTACTAACAAGTTGTCATAAATTGATGCACCTAGAGCTAATCTACTTAGTTGGGGGGGGAAACGTAAATCTAGCCGTCCATACCAAATTTTATACACACCTCCACCACCTTTCCTCCCACACTTCTTTTTACTGAGACACTGTATTCTTTCTACAAACCACATTCGAGCTTGTTGCGTCTCTAATTTAGGTGATAGTTTCTCCTCCTAAGTTCTTGTTAGACTTTCAAGGAACATCATGTGAGGATCAACTGTGAGATATGAACCCGCAACTCTGGACAGTTTGTTGCTACACCTAGAGGCATACCAAATATTTCTCTAGGTCGACTGGATATCGTATTTTAAAAAGTTGAAGGGGTTTAATGAGGACAAGGTATTGGAGTTTAGTCAAAATATTACCGAAGGGTATTCAATGATGAAAGGGGTAAGGATTCCAGTGTTAGAAGAAAGCATTGCTGTTGTAACAGGGTTGCCAAGAACATGAGACATTATTATTATGTAAGCATTATGCCAACATACTAAATTTTTGAAGTGCAGATCAAATATTAAATGACTTTAATCAATGTGCCAATGTTCATGGCCACATTCATACCCAATGCACCCTCGCGTTGATCTTCAAGCTACCACACTTGGTGACAAGCACCCTATTATGGTGTGTTGGAGTTTAAACAACCTCTTCACCATATGGCTTATTCCTTCTCATTCATTCTTACAACAGGATCATGCTTCCTGCTATAGGCCGATCACGATCCCAAATCAGTGCACATGAAACTTAAAAGTCTCATATGAATGCACCCAAGCATTCTTCCTTCATTAATAACTAGGGTTCCAACACGCATGGCCACCCAATAAATTCTCTTTTCCTTCAACGCTTTCATAACGTAAGTAAAACATTGGAAGGTCCTCCTTCCTTACTAAAAAATCCATTGTCTGCCATCTTATGCAACATGCTTTCCCTCAATCAATTCCATGCAATGTACTAACTATGAGCACCTTTATTCCCATAGAACCGGTCCTTGCGACCACATTCTAACGCAGACTGTTGGACTCTATATTCCTTGACTGGCCTGGAGGAACTCTATTTTCTCCCCATACGATCGAGATTTATGACCTCAACTCTATTCTTTTTAGGTGCTATCCTTTCGTCTCCCATGTACAAGCACTATGGTCCTGGCTAAACCCCTTGTTTGCAAATCGACGGTGAATATCCATCTTCCCCCCGATCCAATGGCTGCAAGGGATTGTGGAACCTCAACTAGTTCGATGTTTAATTCTGTTTCTGATCTCCACAATAGATACGAGTTGTTCAATCTACGATCGGATCCCAAAATCAAAATAGAGCTATATTGAATTTAAATTACGGGCACAGGCTCCGCCGTTAACCCGTGCACCCATTTGATATACACAATGAATATGCATTGTCGAACTTATCAAACGACTAATGTTTGATCCATTAACTCCAGTGGATCTTGAAATTGATCTGACGATTGAGATCGGTTTCCTTCCGATGAACGATTCATGTTCAGTTCCTCTGTCAGGGTCTTGATTAACCTGATTCGATAAAGGTTTTATTTCATGGTCCTCACGATGTCCATCTGTAGTTGATCGAAGGGATTTGTATGATTTCTTAGTAAAGTTTTTTGACCTTTTGAGTTAACATGGATCATTTGGTTTAGATGCTCATGTATCATACAATCAGTCTTCACTACCAGAGGTTCACAACTCCATCATTCGCGTTCTCCTTCCTGAATCATACCCTACTTGGGTATCCATGGCATACAACCATGTTTAAAACATTTTGTGCATAGTGTTAAGAAAATAAAAAAAATTTAGACATGTCCTAACACATTTTTATGCACCTCATCACAGTATCCTAAATGTTTTCATGAGTGCAACACAAACAAATCTTGATTGTTTCTACAACAATACGACCACCATCACTAGGTTTCCAAAGCATTTACTTTCATCTACATACCATCTCTCTCATCCCAGAGAAAACATAATACTCAACAAGAAAATAATTGAGGGCTCTCCCCTTCTTCCAATTCTTTCTACACCACCTGGGACTTTTCATCCCAACTGATTTATCTCTAAAGGCCTCACTACCTTTTCTTAACATGGCTTCAACCAAGCCTATTCAATCAAACATACTCCTTTATTTATTCATTAGTATTCTATTCATTACATGATGTTTTTAAAATGTAATCCAAGATTCTTGTATATATATATAATTCTCAACAATTATTAAGGTTGTGACTCTGTCCTCCTGACAGAGTCTTCACACAGTTCCTCCATAGGGAACTCCCTCAACATGCAACTTCCTTATTGCATATCCATCACCATCTGTGATGGCCTCAACCTTGAGTTAGTTTTAGCTGTTTACCAACTATTCCATAGGGATATAAACATGCATCTTTGTCATGCATCCACAAATGTTCTGGTTTTGTTAAATTACATCCATGATGTACTTAGCCATAGGAATAATCAAAGGCCTGTGTGTAGCTACCATGGTTATATTTCACTGCCTACATACATCTCTACTTTAAATTAGTCAACTCATGGTTGATCAAAATCATTCTCATGTGATCCTCAAGGCATAATCATTTGCCTCTTATCCTGACAACAAACCATCCTTTCTCATTTAATCTTTCATTTTCTTATGCTGGCCTTACCTGGGGAAACAAAGTGCATTCCCCTTAAGCTGTCATTCAAAACATAACCTTCTTGATTTTTCAGAATGGAGTCAACCATGCATCCATGGTATTCATTCAATCTTGGCAAGTGCAATGTTTATCTCTTATTTCACTCATTTAGGTAGTCACCTCATGCCTTTAGTATACCTATACTCTTACATCATACCTGCGAATCAATTTCACATTTAATATCTTTCATACCTAACCGGTATTACTATAATGCTTCATGTCAAGAAGCTTCACAACGCATTAAATCCATGCACTCAAGCATAGACACATACAATATTAACCAAACATTCATCATGCAAGCTCATTGCTTGCACCCTTTCCATGTCAGGAATGCACATGGGCATCTAATACTTCTAGATACTCCTCCAAGGATATTGTTTCCATCCTTATGACAAGCCTCATAGGAAAACTCAACACTGTGTTTCCCTCTTGGTTGAGAGCTTGCAGTCATTCACACGAAATTCACATGGATATTGAATCAGACATAGTCATAACTATGCTCCCCCCCTTTTTTTTATACGACAACAACTAGCAATAAAAAATTCTTGCCTCAACCTCCATGGAACATTTCTCAACTTATAAATACAATCTGGGCAATTATAACCATGCCCAAGGTAACAAAATCAACCAAACTAGCTTCCAATTATATCTATATGGCTACCATCCACCACTGGCTATCAGTGTGACCCATTGGGGTTATAGAAGTGCCCCAACACTTCCTTTACCACATTCAGGATCAACATTTAGTCAACCATTTTATCTTAACTTTAACAATAATGTCTAATACCGTTTGGTCTACTTACTAAGTATCCTAGTTTAGAAATCCAGAGTATCTTTAGGTCAAGATCGGTCTTGACCATTACTCATATAATTCTTCCTTCTGTTCAGTACAGTTAGGGATGGAGGCCACTCTCCTCCTCCCACAAAAACTCTAGCAGATTGGTTTCCTATCCACAAAAAAAGGGAGGCTGCAGTGATTTCTCACTCAATCACTCTATATTTCTACATCCCTGTTTATCAACTTGATTAGAAAAACCCTATCCAAAAATTCCTGTATCCAGAAACAAAATTCGTTTCTCAGTCCATTTGAAACCTGAGAGATGCACATGCTCTCCCTTTTTAGAGAATGGTCACTAGACTCATTCTTATGATCATGAGGAGTTATACACCTATACTAAGTTTAACCCTTCATTAACGAAGTAATCATTACCACTATAGATCTTTTCCATCCATTCACATTGCTATTTTAGTTTAAATATTAGTGTTCTTCAACATAATCCCATTCATGTAGGATTGGCTTTCATTTACCAAGAAATGCTAGGCTCCCTTTGTCACAGACTAGCATGGATCAATATCGTTGGGGTAAAGTCTCAACTATATTTTAAATTTGCATCCTTATACTCAAGGAACTTATGCATATGATTCATGTTTGGCAGTAATATTCTCCACAGGCTCATCTTAGCCTCGGTATCCAAATCTTATGTCTGTACAACAATGCGTACAATTTCACAGTGAAGTCAACTTCTTTATTTGGAGACATTAGCAACATACAATGCCAGTTTCCAAAACATCTATCAATCGTAAAGGTGTTAGAGTTACTTCACACACACACCTAGGATATATTTTTCCTAAGGTTATTCCTTGTTTATTAGTCATAATTAGTCATTATCTAGTCTCCTATATTTTAGGGGAGAATATTCCACTTGGAGAATATTCTCTTTCAATTGACACTTCAGTTTGACTAGTTGATTTGAGTTTATATGTTTCATTGGTTTTGTCACCATGCAACATTGAGATCATCACCAACTGACTACTTTTTTTTCAACTAGTTAACTGAAGACTAGTTGACTAGTTAACTCAGCTAGGTGTCAGTTCACTCCCGTAACTGCCCGAGAGACTAGAATAGGTGGAAATTTACTCTTGTAACTATTGGTGTGTGTCTAGATAAATTTAGACCACCACTATGGCTCATTAGTTACTCATTTATCCTATATATATTGTAAATTATACACTCTTTGAGTGTGGAATATGGTTAATGAGAATTCTTCCATTCTTTCTATCTTGCTTCTTCTTTCTCAATTTCTCTCTACAAATGTGTGTAGTATTTTCTAGCTAGATCTATTC
>JZKD02S1920696.1:1127693-1174724 GCA_000966675.3 Picea glauca | reverse complement strand
TAGACTAGGTGGCAGTTTACTCTTGTAACTGTTGGTGTGTGTCCAAATCAATCTAGACCACCACTATGGCTCATTAGTTACTCATTTATCCTATATATATTGTAAATTATTCACTTTTTGAGTGTGGAATACGGTTAATGAGAATTCTTCCATTCTTTCTATCTTGCTTCTTATTTCTCAATTTCTCTCTACAAATGTGTGTAGTATTTTCTAGCTAGATCTATTCTGTGTAGGTTCAACAAATTTACAAAAGGATCTCATTCCTCTCTTTAATAAGTATTTTCTAAGCCTCTTAGGAATGCGGTAATATAGGGTGTTACCCCTTAAAGTTCTCCATAAATATTTTCATACGGCTCATACATGAGCCCAAGCAGGCCAAGTGTTGAAACCATGCTCTGATACCAATTTTTAAAACAACCAACCCCTAACTTCTCTTTTAAGGGGCAGGGCATCCTAATTTCATATTTTCCTTAAGTATCTCATCTCAAATCATCCCTCCAAGATGATTTATTCTCTTCCTCTTACCCATAGATTTCTAATGAATTATACCAGGCACTAAACCGACCCTTGGTTTAGATATTGCAGCTTTCCAAAGTTCTTCGAAGTTCATTAGTTGAGGGCCTCATGACATCCACATGGATTCATCTTGTTTGTACCATCTCTAGGCTCCTACATCTCGTAGGGAAGGTCCATCCATCAATCTATCCAATGAATGGATTATCCCTCATCTAACACACAATTCTCCCGAAGCGTAAACTCCAAAATCATAGATCGGATGACTGAGACTTATCTCAGGTCAACGACCTTCCCTGCTTAGAGACTTCGGAATTCAAACATTTTGACCACTCCCAATTCATAATTCTCTCAAAGCATGAAATTCAAACTCATAGATCGGACGGTAGAGGGGGACCCAAAAGGATCCAGAGATCTACGGTCTATATCACTTCGCGACTTCGGATTTCGGAAATATTAACCACTTTAATGACGAACATGCCTCATTCGTCAGACCCGTGAAGTCCAAAGGACTCAAGGGATTAACTCTCGTGTTCCTTTTCTCGATCCAATGATCGTGAAGGACTTCAGATCCTCCCAAACTATTCTCGTCCGTTCATCTTCCAAACAAAATGATCTTCCCTTTCGATACTTGGATCTCACTATCCTTCCTAAGCTTCGTTATCTTTGAAAAACTTAGGCACCGGTGCGCACTTTATGCTCTTCCTTTCGATCTTGATATTTGTAAATATCTCCCACGCACCCCTGCACTTGTTCACCAAACTATGGAACTTAAGAGGTTCCCGACCTCGACTTGCCTCATAGAGATTTCGTGCATACCTACAATACCTCTCCTAAGATTAATAGATTCCATCCTCCTGGAGTCTCAGGGTAATTGGGTGTGTCGACGTGCACACGTGAAAACTATGCCCAAGGTCGATGAACTCGCAGTCCACTTATTTTAACTTAATCCACCACAGGGCTCGAGCATTTACGTGTACAAATTAGAAAATTCCATACTTTCTTAAATACACAATTTAAACAAGAATAAGAGATACATTATAACCACTAAGAAAACATGCACATCCCTGAGTCATTCACAAGATATCCAACTTTATTACATAGTTACAACTCAATTACATAGGTTACGCGAATACTTATCTATTATAGGTTGCAGCCAACTAACTGATTTTGGGTGTGTGCCTTTCCACCCAAACATAGGCTCAGAGGCATTCATTCTTAGCACTCTGGCCACCCCTGTGCCAAGCCATGATATCGCTAGAGAATTTACACCATCTTTCAGAGACACACTCTCTCTGTCACAGTGACCCCACGAGGTTTATCAGATGCTTCCTCAACAGCAAGATCACATTTTTGGTTCTTCAGATCGTGTTCTATGAATTCTCTTTTTCTCTGTATTGTCTTTGGTTCACACATCTCCTTTACGTTCTTTCTTCTCTCGTCTCGTGTCTCCTCTTTTTTTTTTTTATTTATTTTTTATTTTTTATCTTACCTTCCTTCTTTAGGAAGGTTTCTGACCTATCCCGTTCCTTCTATTAGAAGGAATCTTGGGTCTGCAGGTTTTTGTGGTACTTTGGACTGACAAACCATGTTTCCATTCATGAGGGTGGTTGATTATTCAACCACCAATATTTTCCTTCATTAACTATTTTCTTTCCTCTAGAGATATCATGGCTCGTACTCCAAGGCTTCACCCCCCAACAATCAGTTATGGGAAATTTAACAATAATACATTTACATCGTCCACATGCCTTAGCATGATAATCCTATTTTATGATTAATTACAAGCTAGGATAAACAGGGTGTTACAACACCTCCATAGCATTCCCAAGGATTAGACTCATAATCATCATATACAGGAATTGTGCTAAGAGGTTCTAAAGAAAACATAGAAAAGTTATGTTAATCACCATCACTGGTATATTCATCAAAAATAGACTGTTCTTGGTCAGTATTTGAAACAACTTTTTTATCATAAGCAGGTCTTCTAAAGGCATATGTTTCAAGAGAATAAATGTCCTCTACATTTTCTTCATAAGAGAAACAAACAAAATCTGCCTTCAATTATGAAAAGCTAGGAAAAAGCACAGAGGAAACTTCCCTAGTTTTTTTAACTAACTTATCAATTATCTCAACTTCATAGTTAGGAGAAATGTATATTGTATTTTCATGATCAAAACTATCATTTAAATATGCATCTAGTATAGAGGAACAAGAAGAAGAAAGCACCGATCCTTTATTGATTTCCTTGACTAGGTTATCTTATTCAACTTCACAGTCGGGAGAGTAACTTAATGCAACTTTAACACTTTTCTCATATTCCTCACAAAAATAATGAAAAAGAAACTCAGAGGATTAATACCTTTTATAGTACAAATTGAAAGCAACATCGAATTCTCTCAAGGTGGATAGGCTTACAACAGGGAGAGAAAAGTACCAGTCTCTGGCATCAACCTTCAGGGAGAACCTAAATATTTTCATTAAGACATCCTCCTGATGCAAGTTCAACTTCTCCATGCACTGATAAAAAAAAATGAGATTCCGAACAAGATTATCATCCTTTTCTTCTCTAAATATAGGCATTGGATTTGGAAAACTAGAGATGGCTAAAACTTTTAGAGGATAAAATCTCCTTGCCAAGATAGCCTCCATAGCCTTTGACATCTTGGTTCTTCATGGAGTGGAATCTCCAAGTATTTTCTGTCTCCAATCCTTGTTCACCATCAAGAACTAGCTGTAATATTTATCGTACAACCCATGGAATATCTTCAACTTCGTCCCCGACAACAATGCCAAGAATTTTAGCACTGAAAGTCACACTTTCATTGCAAAAGTGTAATCTCAAAACCCATCAAAATGTAAAAGATAAGTTTTGTTTTGAATAGGTGGATCAACAAGATGGAGAAAGAAAGGGAGAGGGAAACAAACTTAAGATCAATATGCTACACCAATGGGCAATGGAGTCATAAGCATTCTACTCATCAAAGGCACTGAATATGATCAACAAAAAAATATATTATATGATGATATATGGAAGAATGAAGAAGGAAAACATAAGATATAATGTTCACTAAACAAATATCCTCTCAGTTTAATAAATCAACAAATACTTGAATACAACAATGACTGATGGGAAAAATTACAACAAATCCTCTGCTTCTTAGGGATCCATAAATCATTGGCAGCATTTGATCCTCAAATATACAATATATTCAAATAAGAAGATATAAAAAACACAAGAATTACAATTTGAAAATCATAGCTCTCATGAGTCTTCAATAACAGTAATGATTACAATCATAAAATGCCCCCATGCTTACAAATAAACACACAGGAAAACTACCTACTCCTACTCTCTCTAGCCTCTCTTGGTTCATGAATCCAGTCCCTCTCCAAGATCTCCCTCCTATCTTAAATAGAGAATAACATAAAAATATAATTAGGAGGTTGAATTCCATCTCTTTCATTGGATTCTAGGCCTTGGAGCTAGGTGGAAATAGTCAAAGAGACAAAAATCGAACAAACTGCTAATTTTCAGGGAATTGTTGGAAGTCATTAATAAATTGTTTCCAATTCCCTGCATGAGGTATTTGATGGAGCTAAAAATTAGGTGCAGGTGTCCCTTGACATTTAAATGATCCATGAGAAGTCATTCGAACCCTCCTTGACATGTGGCAACCTCCTAACAAGGAGAATATCCAACAACTATTCAAAACAAAGAATTTGCAACACATTTCATAGCGTACTAGTGTTTTAATTGATTCTCTCAAATTCCAAACTGGGTCGGGATTAAATTTGGTCAGAAAGCCAAAAATGATATCATATTCCTCCACAAAACATTTAAGAGAAACCCACATCACTATTTGGGATTTATAATCAAATCTGTAAAAGAAGTTGCTATAGGAAATTTCGTAGTGCCTGTCTCATTTCGCAGCGCCTGAGCCAATTCACAACGCCAAAGGAAAATCAAGTAGCCAAACCCTTCTTGACCTCCAAACAAGACAAAAAATATCATGGACTACCTAATGGCTATGAGGTTGATGTTGGTAATTTCATATTTGCACTCAGATACCTGCAAGCTACCTAACCTCCAACCCTCTTCATTAATTAGTTCGTAGCGCCAAATCAAATATAGCTTGCACACTTCGAGGAGGTTGTTATGATGTTATGGCATAATAACTAGAGATATGGTTAAATGTAAGCTCTAAAAACCATAAATCATCCTTTACATGATCAACATTATGTGTTAACAAAATCCACAGTGCTTTGTAAACTTCACGCCTCACCCACAACAAGGAATTCATGATTTACTAAAACCTATAAATGGGTAAAACATTACTTTTTTCTGGGAAGGTATGAAACATGACATCCACACCTTTTTGGATGAATGTGAGGTATGTCAATGCAACAAGGGAGAAACAATAAAATCTCCGGGCACACTACAACCACTTCTGATTCCCCCTGCTCTTTAGTGAGATATTTCTATGGAATTCATTGTAGGCTTACCTAAATCAGGCAATAAGTCAGTCATCATGGTGGTTGTCAATCATCTCTCCAAATATGCTCATTTTTTTTCTCTTCAAAACCCATTCACAACTGCCACAGTGGCTCAAATATTCATGGATAATATCTTCAAGCTTCATGGCATGCCTAATTCTATTGTCTCTGACAGAGACCCCACTTTCACCAATTTTTTTTGGCAAGAGTTGTTCAAGCTACAGGGCACCCAATTTCATCATAGCACTGCCTATCACCCCAAGACGAATGGCCATACTGAATTTAGCAATAAGTGTTTGGAAACATATTTGCAGTTTTTTGCATCTGAGAGGCAACATCGATGGGATCAATGGTTACCCCTAGTTGAATGGTGGTACAACACATCTTACCATACAACTACTCACATGAATCCTTTTGAAGCAGTTTATGGCCAAAATCCCCCATCAGGTCTTTCCTATATGCCAGGGGTCTTAAAGGTTCAGGAGGTTGACACCACTCTTATATTTTGGGAGGCTATTCTTCGTGCCCTCAAAGAATATTTGGTCATGGCTCAGAATTGCATGAAGAAACAAGCTGATCAAGGTCATTCAGAATGCCATTTTGTTGAAGGGGACCAGGTATTTATTCAACTGCAACCTTATAAGAAGACTTCACTCAAAGATCAACACTATCAAAAACTTGCAACCAAATTTTATGGTCTTTATACAGTGCTCAAGCATGTGGGATCAGTCACATATTAGTTAGCTCTACCCAGTCAGTCAAAGCTCCATCCTATTTTTCATGTTTCTTGCTTAAAGAAGGTGATTGGAACTAAGTGCCAAATTCAAACTAGACTTCCTGAGTTGGATGAAGAAGGTTCCATATGGTTGCAGCCACAAGCAGTCTTGGTCAAGAGGGAGCGCCATCTCTGTTAGTGCACCATCCAGGAAGTGTTAATCCAATGGAAAGATACACCTCCAGAAGATGCCACCTAGGAGCCGACCATGATTTTACAACAATTCCCTCATCTGAAGCCTTAAGGACAAGGTTGTTCTTCAAGAGGGAGGGCATGTTAGGGACCTAACCTCCCTAATCCCTCATGTAGGTAGAATAATATAATTCCATGTAATAAATCCAAATATTAATAAGGCCTATAAATAAGGAAGAATAAATCAAATGTAAGAAGACCTAATAGAAGCTTTCGCATCTGGAAGGATCTTCCTCTAGATGGTTCTTTTGGATAAATAGAAGTAGAAGGCATGATAAGTTTTGTCTTGGATATTATTGTAATAGAGCTCCACTGTAATGGAGGTTTCCCCCTTGAAGAGACAAGTGAACATTTCTCTTAGTAATCAAAGTTCTCTTTATGGTGTTATTATGGTATTATTATGGTGTTATTGTGGTATTTTTCTGGTTATATAATTGTTTCTCTACCATTTCTATCTAATTATTTATGTTCTACATACTATTTTATAACTGGAATACTACACTTTAACCATATAAACAAACATCACTCAAAGAAAAAACACCCAAGAAATTATCACCAAATTTCTATAGGCACTATGAGATCATCCAATGCATTGGATAAGTGGCCTGTTATTGCACACTTTTTACTTGCCCAAAATCCCAAGGCAAGTGGGTGCATAATTAGCGTAACTGGGAATAACCTATCACTGTCACATTAATAGGATATCCCTTTCTATTTAGGAGTATGTCAAGACTACCCTAGAGGATACATCCTTGGTGACTTGGGGGGGTTGAGAAGGCTAAGGAAAGTGATCACAAGGAAACCCTTCCTCTCTCACAGATCACTCAAATCACAACAAGGAAAAAAGGGCCACTTTCCAAGTACCAAAATGATGTTAGTACTTCATAAGACTATGAAACTTCAAAAAGTAAGCTAGATGATATGAGTTTGTAGGAATGCAACAGTTTATAACAACAATTAATAGTTTATAACAACCACAAGAATTATGCCTTGAAAGTGCTTGAAAACAACAAAAAGAAATAGATTTAACCTAGCCGAATGATAAAAGTTTGTCACAAGCAAGTTTGGAAATGTCTAGCTAGAAAAATAGGTCATTTTTGCAGAGAATTTTCTACAGTTAGATGGATGTAGAAATATTTTTCAATAAGAGAAAATTCTAATGGTCAAAAGTGCAAGAAAACACCATACAAAGTTATCATTTACCTCGTAGATTGACTAACAATGATCACAATTGAGTTTTGAGTGAGTTAAGTGCAAGTTATGTAGGGAAATGTATCCAATCAATGTATGTTTGTATGACTATAGCAATTCTTTGCAACAAAAACAAGTTAGCTAAGGAGTTAGTCTAGTTTAGGGTTAGAAAATGTTAGTAAAAGATTCAAGGACAAAAGTTTGAGTGTTTGTTTGATCAATCAACACTTGCAAGTGGTAGATGTTCGAGACCTAACACTGACATAGGCAGAATAATATATTCTGATGTAATAAAGGTCAATATTAATAAGGCCTAGTAATAAGGAAGAATACATTGAATGTAAGAAGACCTAATATAAGATTTCGCTTCTAGAAGGATCTTCATCTAGATGGTTCTTTTGATAGTCATATTTAGTATAAATAGGAGCCAAGGGTATGGGAACTCTTGTTTTGGATATTATTGTAATAGATCTCTACTTGAATGGAGGTTTCTCTTCTCTTAGTAATCAAACTGCTCTTTCTGTTGTTATTCTAATATCATTTCGACATTATTGTGGTGTTGTCCTGGTTATATTGTTGTTCATATTCCATTTCTAGCATTTTATTTATGTTCTGCATACTTTTTATATATGGAATATTACAAGTGGTATTAGAGAACTTTTCTCGACAAAAAATTGCCGGTTAATTTTTTTTTTAGGGTACAAACGTATTCTGACATCTTTAAGCTACAAAGATCTGTCGTTATGTGCATAAACCCGTAGTCGGGGATTCATACATGCAGGAAATACAAGTGGTACTTAAGTGCACATCTTTTGGCCACCCTTGTAACCCATGTTGGTACCCCTTCGAGTGGTAGTGCATCAAAAAATACATGTATATGGATCAACCTAGATTTCTTGAAGCCCTCTTTAGATAAACCGATCAGCTACTTGACTTCTATAGTGCCACTGAGAACAAAATTTGGGGAGATACTCTCTAGTACCTGGGTAGTCGGGTAGTATGACTAAGGGTATGGTCTAGACTCTTTAGTTGGTGCCCTAAGATATTGGGCCGAGTACTACTGTTGGACCCCACATGTATATCAGAGAGCTATAGCACAAGGAAAACCCTTGTCTGTAGAACCCTTGAATACCTAACCCTTGGGGATGGAAACAAAAAAACAAAACAAACAAGATCTATTTCCACACAACTGTGTTCAATTTCCCAAATCACTACACATTTCTTCATGATTAAGAATTTGAGCATTTCATCACTGCAATATTCTTCATATTGGAGTATAACTCTGCAGGTGTAAAAAAACAAAGTTTGTATTTTGTTGCACCATTATTTGAGACCTATTCCATTGGATTTATTTCTTCTCCCTTATCACATCATACCTATCATTTTTCAGCAAAATTTGTGACCCCACCTGCCCCTTTTTGGTTCCCTCGTCATCATGGCCCATACCCGTAACCAAGACATGGAAGCTCACTTCAATACCTTGCAATATAATTTCACAGAGACCCAACAAGAAGTGAGACATATCAGTGCCAATATTTCCACTATCAATAAAAACATGCATTCCTCCATCACTGCCTCAATCAAGGAACTCAAAGAATACCTCAAACAAGACATTACTACCCAGCTTGAATCTGTCAGTTTGATGATCTGCACCAAGATGCATATCCCTGTAGATCCCCCTTTATTTGACCCACCTTTTCATACCGAAGCTAAAACTTCCTCTCATTCCCATAATTTTCATCCCCATCACTTTCAGCGTGATCTATGCCTTACACGTGTGGATGTGACCAAAGTTTATGGCTCAAATCCCACTGGTTTGGTAACTGAAATGGAACATTATTTCTCTTTGTTTGACATTGAAAATGAATTGGCCAAACTCTCGTATGGTGTTCTCCATCTAGATCAAGAACGTTGGCAATGGTGGCAATGGAGAAAAATGGCCCACCAAGGGTATGTTGCTTGGACACACTTTGTGGCAAAGATTTATGAATGATTTCACACTGACACCAACCATTTAGGCTGTTTGAAAAATTTGAAACAATCTGGCACAGTGGAATATTTTATAGTTTCTTTTGAGAGACTGGATTTTCGAATAGAGGGCATGTCTGATGCTTTTTTCTGAGAATGTTTTATCAGTGGCCTCAAGGATGAGATTCGTGCCCATATCCTCATGGCTTGGCCTTAGAGTTGGGTGGAGGCTACTAAACGAGCTAAGGAATCAAAACATGTTGTCTTTTCTCAAAACCAGAAACCCTCCTTTATTCCTCGCACTAAACTAGTAAATCCCACTCCTCCTTCTGCTCCACTAAATATCTAAAAATTGACCAGGGCCGAAATTTATGAACGCAAAATCAAAGGCCTTTGTTATAATTGTGATGACAAATATTTTCTAGGACACAAGTGTAAGGAACAAAATATTTTTATGGCCATCTTGGAGGATGTTTCAGAAGAGGATGTTGAAGCTCCCCTTATGTCCGAGTCACCTGAACCCACTGACATAACCCCTCCCTCAGACCCTCCCAAAACCTCAAACTGATTGGCTACATCAAGCATAGGAAGGTGATCATTATTTTTGATAGTGGAAGCACCCATAATTTTATTCATCATCGCATTTCCCAAGAAACTAATTTCTATATCCATGTAGTCAATAATTTTCAAATCATGATTGCCAATGGCGGGCCCATGAAATGTGGAGGGCATTGTGAAAATGTGTGTCTCGAAATTGGTGACTACCACCTGAATTCTCATATGTTTTCTATCGACATGGGCGGTTGTGACATTGTGTTGGGTGCAGACTGGCTAAGGACTTTGGGTCCCATTCTCATGGATTTTAAGGAATCAACCATGCAATTTGACTAGGAGGGCCAACAATATAAGTTCCAAGGCATCACTGTCGCATCACTGTCAGTTCCCTTGATATCATTAGATCCCATCGTATGGAAAAGTTGCTCAAAAAAGGTCATTCGGGCGTTATTTCCCAACTCCATGCCATACAAGCAACTGAGACACCCTCTGTGTTGCAGGACCTCCAATCCATCCTCTCTAAACATAAAATGTTTTTTTCCACTCCCCATGGACTCCCTCCTTCCCATGGTGTTCATGATCATTCCATTCCCCTTGTCCTAGGAATCCTTCCTCCCAATATCCATCCCTATTGTCACCCCTTTTCCCCAAAAAATTAAATTGAGAAAATGGTTCAAGAACTGATTAATGTAGGTTTTATCGACCCTAGTACGAGCCCCTACTCTTCTCATGTGGTCATGGTCATGAAGAAAGAAGCTTCTTGGCACATGTGTCCTGACTTCCGCACCCTCAACAAACTCACCATTAAAGACAAATTTACCATTCCTAGCATTGATGACCTCTTGGATGAATTGAGTGGCGCCCATTTCTTTACTAAACTTTATCTTCATTCTGGCTAGCACTAGATCCATATGAAAGAGGAATACATTCCTAAGACTGCCTTTATATCTCATGAGGGCCATTATGAGTTTTTGGTCATGCCCTTTGGCTTGTGTAATGCTCTCTCAACTTTCCAAAGCCTCATGAATCATGTCTTTCGTCCTTTTCTACGTCATTTTGTCTTAGTTTTCTTTGATGATATCCTCATATATATCAAAACCTAGACAGACCATCTTGCTCATGTGGATCGAGTTCTCCATCTACTCTCTCAGCACTAATTTTTTTTGAAACAATCTAAATGTTCTTTTGGCACCTCAGAAGTCGAGTACTTGCGTCATCTTGTTGGCAAGGACAATGTCAGGGTGGATCCTAAAAAAATTGAAGCTATGCAAGAATAGCCTCACCCAAAGAATCTTAAAAGATTGCATGGATTTATGGGATTAACATGTTCTTATCACATTTTTTTTAAGAATTATGGAAAGATTGTGGCCCCTCTCACTGCACTCCTTAAAAATAATTATTTCACCTAGACTCTAGCAGCTGCTCATGCTTTTCAAACCTTGAGGATGGCCATGTGTACCACTCCAGTCCCATCCCTTCCTGATTTCACAAATACCTTTGTCCTGGAATATGATGCTTTAGGGAAAGGAATTGGGGCTGTCCTTATGCAAGAGGGTTGGCCTTTGGCCTTTACTAACAAACAATTTTCTGAATGAAATTTGGGAAAATCAATCTATGAAAATGAAATGTTGGCTATTCTGCATGCCGTTGATCTTTGACACCCTTATCTATTGGGGAAACACTTCTAAATTAAAACATATCATCCAAGCCTCAAGTATTTTCTGGAACAATGTATTTCCTCCCAAGAGCAACAAAACTGGGTGACTAAGCTCTTTGGATATGATTTTGAGATCATTTACAAGAAATGAAAAGACAATGTGGTTGTGGATGCACTTTCCCAAAAATATGAAGATGAAGGATCCATTTTTTTCTCTCTCCTTCATTGTACCAGATTGGCTCCAAGCTGTTTTCTAGGAATGGCTACACGATCCCAAAATTTCACTTTTGATACAACAATTGCAATCCAATTCGCCGGGGTACTCTTGGCTCCATGATGAGCTTTGATAAAAAAGTCGTTTGCATTTAAGTAAACAGTCAAAACTTAAATCCACGGTACTTTCTGAGCTTCATGATACACCCACAGCTGGGCACTCTAAGTTTATCAAAACCTATGACAGGGTCAAACGTTCCTTTTTCTGGGGTGATATGAAATAGGGCGTTCATAATTTTGTGGCTGAATGTGATGTGTGTCAACGCAACAAGGGTGTTATCACTAAAATTTCATCCGCAAATGGTTACAGGAATCCACCATCTCCAAACACCTATTAGTTCAACCACAACTTCAACAATGTATGTCCAAAGGGCACAAACTATACAAATGGTTAAAAAATTAACATGCACAGAAGAACTACAGGAAGTGCACACACATGGGCAGGTCATAAACGTCATAAAAGTGCACATGCGCCCGAGGCGCGACTATGTATGATAAAATCCACACACTCCTGAGAACGACGCATTTATGGTTCTTGTCAGCCCCTCACCAACTTCTAGTTCATATTCCAAGTCGATTTGACCCTCAAATCCGAGCTGAATTCGAGTGGGGTGCTGGTCAAAGACTTAAGGGTGCCCTAAAGGGCCCCTTGTTCACACTAAATACTGGTTGGATAATGCCTCAAATATTTTCTATAAAAAGAGGCCATGGGTGCACTATGAATTCAAGAATCTCATTGTATTGTTATGCTACCTCTATTCTCCTACAAGGAACCTCTTTCCTCCTTGGAGCATACTAGCATCATTTCATTAAGCTATTCACCTCACCTCTTGAGGGAATAAGCTTGGATTTCTTCACCATTTCCTTTCTAGTTTTCCATTTGTAAGAATATCTCTCACATAGGGGACTTAAGATCCTTCCCTTGGAGGAAGAGGGGATCCATAAGTCCCCCTTTTTCCTTGGTGTTTTCCCACTAATATAATCTCTCCATTGGTGGCATGAATAATGGTCAATTGTTTGATTAATTTTTCTTCTAATTTCCTTATGCATTGTAGTTTTGTTTCTTTAGTTGTTTATTTATTTCATGTGATTGAGTCGTTCGAATCCTACACTAACTTCTATCCTTTTCAACTGACCCAACTGGACTTGCAAGTGTCCCTCTTTTTCTCATTCAAGTGGCGAAAATGTTACAACATATTGGCGACCAAACTGGGGATAAGGTATCAATTTCCTCCCTATTTGGGTTGTTTGAGCACTTCTTTTTGATCTATTTACCTTGCAGGGATCATAACTGACCTAGTCCTACCTGGAAAGAAATGAATTCAGAGCTAGAAGAGGAGAATTTTATTTAAATTTTTCTTCCCGTACGCGTATCAGAACGTCTGCGGGTGTTCCAACCCACATGCATGTCTTCTGAACATGTGTGCCAAAAAAATTGTGTTTTCCATTGCATTCTATGCATAGTGTGCCAACATGTCCTTGTTTCTCTATGCATTGGCACCACATGCACCTTTGTCTAAACTAGGGCCCTCGCATCTATCCTGAAAACCAACATTGTAAGAGTTTTTTGTGATGTTTGGAAGGCCCCTAGCCTTCTAAATATTGATTCTATGCAATTTGTAAATGCACGACACTTAGATTCCCTCTCCATATGAAGGGTTATTCAAAACATAGGCACTTAGGGCGTTAAAAGGAACCATATTTCTCCTCTTTTGCTTTCATTTTTCCACATGGATGGCTTGTTTTGATTGTAAAATCTAAGTTAAATATCATTTTCTATCACATATATAAACACTTGCATTAGGACTAGAAATCAAACTTCAATCATTGAGTATGCTCTTCTCTCGCACCATAGAGTGATATTGAAAATCAGAAAAATGATTGAGGAATATTTCATCTCCCTTAAAAACAAAATCTTTAGGAGAGGACAAAGCCCCCCTAGGGCCACCTCTTAGTTTTTTTTTAAACATCTTAAATTTTTAAGGGCGCATACATGCCAACATGTTGCAAATATAGGATAGTTTTTGAAGCTATTTTCTTAGTTTACATCACTAGGGGAGTTTAAATATTGTTGTAATGGGCCCATACATGCTCACGTGCTTGCAATTTAGGAAAGTTTTTGAAGATTTCTTAGATTAAATCACATTAGGGAGTTTAAAGGATTGGTAAGGACCCATATGTCCACATGCTAGTTCTTTAGGGACTTTAAAATTTCACAAGGTTGTACCAATGGCATGTAGTAAGATAGGTAATCAAGACTTGTAAAGGACCACACCAAGTCCACATACTGCAAAGTGAAACCTAACTTATTAAAAAAATTGGCACATTTTATCACTTTATCACACACAAAGTCACTACTCACCCACATAATTTCATCTCGAATTGTGGAGGTTGAAGTAGGTTTCATCCGAAGGGATTATGAAATGTCCCACTATTTCTTGAAGGAATTATCCACTCCCACTTAATTCAAACGAGATTGGTTCACAACCCCAATCTCTCAAATAACCACATCTAATTTTTTTCTAAAAACTCACTACATTTTCCTCCACATGAGGTGTCAAAAGAATATTTTTAGCCTAGGTAGGATCTCGGGGATAGGCATCCAAATAAATCCTCGTTATTTGGTTCTCACATCTTCAAACATTAGAAGTTGACAAATAGGTAATTTTAAAATCCTCCAAGTCAAGTGTTCCTAACACCATAAGGAAGGGAGATACCCATGAAGGGTCGAAGGCTGAGGTCCGGTCGTTCTATGTGTCCCCCATTGAGGCACCCACCTCTTGGATGGGATCCATCCCGTGACCCATTTTTGAGGCCGAAAATGTATATGTCGCACTTTGACCGAGGTACCCAGTGACCAAATTTTAGGACATCTACCCATATGGAAATTGTGGGCTGCAATTGCACCTTGATCAGATTTTGTGTGCCTATTGGGAAATATCGCCAACTCTTTTAGGATATGCACCCTCTACCCATCATTATAACTGATTATTTCATCCTTCACTAGTTCCTCTTCCGGTGGCTTCAGACCCCACTATTGAGTGCTATTGGAAGGTCCAATGATATTTGAGAGGAAGGATGTTACACCTTTTTTGGACACAAGCATTTGTTTTCTTTGTTCTCCCACATGGACAAAATCCACCTACCCACATGTATGCTTCTTTTCAATTGATTTATGTATGATGCTCTTTTGATTACATGCAATTGTGAGATATATTATGAAGGTCCAAAATTATACAAAGAATTTTGTTAATTTATTTGTTCTCATCACCATTTGCACACATTCACTTTGCTAGTCGGACATCATAGGGGACCCACAAAATCCTCACCATTCCAGATGCTTGCAGAACCTCCCTCCTATTCTAGGAGGATTTCCTAGTTTTTCCAACTCACCGACTCAACCCTCTCACACCCCTGTGAGTGCTACTATATTGGGATCAACTTTTCTTGGTTCCACTTTACTTGGGTCCACTTCCCAAGGTCTTCTATCCACTAGCTCTTCATCATAAGGAGGCAGAGGGCACACTTCTTATCAAGGGAGAAGTACACCCCAACTAAACCCCCCTCAAGGATCAGGTATACCAACTGCTCACACCATGGCTGGAACCAATCCTCCACCGTGACTCCAGATGCCATATTTAGCCTCCCTAAACATACTAGATCTAAGAAAATTCAGGAATGATCCTATATTGCATGACCCCACATGGCCTGCAATTCCTACCAAATTACCTTTAGACATTCCCAAGTTTGAAGGAAAGGTGGGAGAAGATCCTTCCAACCATGTCATGACCTTCCTCGTATGGTGATATTCAAACAACATCATGGATGACTCTATTCAATTAAGGTTATTTCAGCACACAATCACAGTCCCATCAACCAAGTGGTATGTAGAGGAAAAATCAGGGTCCCATGTGAATTTTGAATCATTGGCCAAAACATTTTTGACCTTATTTCAACTACCGATCCACCATGACAATGGTCTAGAACTGATCTCTGAGTTTAAACAAACCTTAGCCACACATATCACTGACCACATTCACGAATGGCATTGACAACATGGTTTATGCAAAGAAGAAACCACCAAGCAACAATGCCTTGACTGGTTTCTCAGATAAATTGTCCCCCTCCTTGGCAAAGACGTGGCCTCCACCTTCCCCCAATCTGAAGAGGAAGACATCAAAAAGGCTCAACAATATGACCTCACTTATGCATAGTCAGGTTACTTATATATGGTACTACCTAATTCCCCGAGACCCGTACCATTTGACCAAGACAAACCTAGGAGGTCTCACTCAACGGATGGATTGATTGGTTCTACCACACACCACAATCCATACATCCAACCAACACCTATGTACAGTGCACCACAACATCCAACCAACACCTATGTACAATACACCCCAACATCCACCGATGTATGGAGGACCCCCTTATTACCCTCCTCCCCCTTATCAATATCCATACCTTGTTGTTTCCCTCCCACCCATGAGTGTGTTGGGTATGTGTTATATTCTTTGCATGTGTGTGTGTGGGCGCATAAGATATTTTTGCTATTTTTAACGGTTTACTAAAAATAATCTGGGTTTTATGGATTAGGGTTTTGTTATCTATGGAATACCTAAAAACATTGTATATATTGTATAGTGAATGGTGAAATTTGATATAATGAATATAAGAAAGATTTTTCCGGTTGAGGGTTTTCGGTATAAAATCTCTGTGTACTCTATGTATGAGCCATTGATTAAATTCTGTTTTGCTTAAGAATCTATATGCATTGCTTTACTTCACAGGTTTAAAACTTACATAGTGGACCCGTATCGACACCCATGATATGCTCGATTGTTCAACCAAGTTTTGGTACCCTCTCTACCTCAACTTACACCCTGAGCACTAGTGAAAGCACTACACCTTCCTATGAATCCTATGGGTCATCACTGCAAACTAATCCATGCTTTCCATTTCCTAGTCCTCCACAACCCATTTCTCCTCCACAAGGACAACCACACGCTGGGTTTAACTTTGTTCAACCCTCTCCCATTCAGCAATTTCAAAATTTTGAACAACTGAATACAAAAAATCCAACCCATCCATTGAATAAAGCCAAGAAGAAAGGGAAAAACCTAAACAATAATAACCTAGGACTAGGGGGAAACAACCCCCAACAAAACCAACCTACTGGGGGCAACCAGAATCAGGGGAACCAAAACCCCTAAGGGGGAAATAACAACAAATGCCAAGGGAGGAAAAACAACAACAACCTCCAAACAAACTTCCCTTGTTCCCTTTGCGGTGAGAGTGGTCATTATACTCACCATTGCCACCAAATTTCTGACTTCAAATAGATGAAAGATTCCATGAATGCACCATGTCCTCCAACACTGCCTACCCCTTAGAAGGACCCAGAATAGTATTTGGAACAACCACCCCCAACTGTATTGCAAAACCCTATTCCACATTAAGGTGTGATGAATACCCAACAAGAAATGCACCCTTCCTCACCACAGATGGGACAATATCAAAACCCTGGGAATCTGGTGGATCGCACTATTCTCCTCACTAGAGAAGAAGAAATTATTCTACAAATGCACAGTCATCAATACAATGCACCCCCTGAATCTACTCCCACCACTTCGAAAGAATATCCAGTTACAACCAGAAAACCTTTGATTTTTCCATTCCCTAACACTGAACCACCCATTCGTATTCCTCGCATCCTGTTACGACGGAATGTCAAGAACCCTCAGGCTAGGGAAGCACACAATTATAGTTTGGTTGATGACTTGGCACAATCTCCTATAGCCATGTCAGTCTTGGAGGTCCTCCAAGCCTGTCCCATTCAATGGAAATCATTTCTTTCTGCCTTGGAGGTAGTCGACCATGCTGATACTAGACTCATCACATTTGATATATATTGTGGGGAACCCCGTCTTCTCGGTTTTGTAGATTTCGAGATACCAGTCAAGATTTGGAACATCACAATTCATTGATGCATCATTGATGAAGGTGCATCCACATGCATCATGTCTAAAAGGGTATGGAAGAAACTTGGCTCCCCTGAGATAATACCATTTTCCATCACTTTGAGAGCTTATGATGGGCGACCATCCTCTCTTGAAGGGCTCCTTCAAAATGTCCTCGTTGAACTCGGGGGAAAAACCATTCTTATTGACGTTGAGGCTATCGATGCCCCACTCTATTACAACATATTGTTTGTACATAGCTACATGTATTCTATGAAGGTTGTGGCCTCTTCTGTGTTTTGAATGATGATGTTCCCCCACAACGGGAAGATCATCACCATCGACCAAGTTTCACATTACGAGCCCAAGCATTCCTCCAACATCGATAACATCCTACCTCTTTTCCACACTAATTATGACGCCTACCCACTCATAGAGATGGACCCCTGAATTTTCAAGGACCCATCCTTGCTGGGGACATATCAGGGAGCACTCCCGCTAATCCACCCCTCGTTCCAAGTGTGTTTCATATCTTCCAATGGAACTAAAACTGGAGATACCATTCCTGCCATAGAGGCTTCTCCACCCCTCGATGTCCCTCTAGTTGAAGAAATACTACCTTAGGAATTACTCGAGAATCCTATGACACCACTTACCCCCAATTTCACCCTTCCCCAAGGAAAAATCCCGATTTGGGAGACAATGTCCCATTCCCTCACTCAAATCAGTTTCTTCTACCCCCCACCGGGAGTACAATATTTCTAGGTAGTCGCAATGCTTACCCTTCCCCATATGGTATTGGCCATTTTGGTATGGTATCTTCATCCACCCATGATGGTTCCCCAACCATCCCTCCCTCCCTAAATAGAGGGAATCCTGATGCAGATTCCAATACTAACTCCAACCACACCACTTTCACCCCCACTTTCCAACACCCCTGCCACAACTGGGGCAGACAAAAGAAGAAAGCTCCCACCACCCCACTTCCTCCCCGAGTTTAACTTCTTTGCACACTATGCAGGAGAGAAGGACACCCTATAAATATATGTCCCTCTCTCCCCCAGTTACACAATTTGATCTAACTCCCTAGAGAAACCACCTCTCTCATCACTTCACCAAGGACCTCTAGTACTACCCCCGCATTCCCTACTACAAGAAAAAAATGACTTCAAACTAGATTCACATGTGCCATCTATTTAGAGTATGGCCACTACACTCACCATTTCCCTGCACTACCTCAGTTTTGATAGATGGTAATGACAGTATGCCAAAAATTTCAGTAGGACCCATCTCCATGCACGTCATCAAGTACCCATTTCACTGACATCCATTATGTCACGACGTCAGTCAATGAACAAATGAGACGTCCTTGATCTCTCTGTGATGCACTTGATCATTTCACATACTAGTGTCCCATGATCATTGAATACAAGTGTCATCAAATGGACCTTATTCAAAATCATCCAATCACCCCACTTCCGGTGATACAATTGATTCCCCCTATGGCCATCCGTATGACCCTGCCCAGAAAAGAAACCCTAAATACTATGTAGGAGGATGAGACCACTAACCTGGATCTCATAAATATTGGATTGAATGGCTTGAACTCCCAGAATATCCAAATCTCCTCTATAAACCTCTCATTAACTCACTATGGCAATAGGTACAAATGAGGTGGCAATGTGGGCCTTGCAACTATATATAGTCCCTTTTGCCAAACTTCCATGCTCAATTACAGGAGCTTTGAGAGTCCTTTTTCTGATCCGTCTTCAGCCATAGGATCAGGATCCCATCACCTACACAATAAAATTCCCTAGGTCACCTTCCATCCTCATCCCTGGGGGAGCATTATTATCACACCATTCCCAGGTATGCATGCTCATGTTCAAAATTATCGAATAGCTGTTATATTTTCTTTATCTTCAGATATTTTTTATGTCGGGTATTCAATTTTCATGTGTGTAGGTACTTGGTCATCACAGCCTAACACAACCCCTTTAGGTAAATATTCGACATTGGCATGTAGTCATTTCCTTTGCATACCAATTGCATATCCGAGTCACACCCTCTAACATTTTTCTGTAGGATCCTCACCTCCGTCTCTGCAGTACTATCACCCCTGTTGCATTTCAAGTATTGTCACCCAAAAAACATCTTCCCCACATGATTTGTCCCATTCATAGTCCCCCTTGGCACTTTGAAACTCATGCTATTTTCACCCCTTAGGGATGGGAGTCTTGATAGTTTTATGCATTTTCGAGAATCAACCACATACTCTTTCTCCTCAATTTTCTATATTTCCCAATGGCCTCCTAGATTATCTCATCATGGTTCTGGATTGACTACACCCTTGTATTATCATTAAGCGTCCATTTCATCTACAATCAGTTTTCCCATCTGCATATTTCCCTCCATTCATTTACCTCATATAGAAACCCACCCATGGGACCCCCACCCTCCACCAGTTCTCCACACAATTTTCTCCCTCACCAGACAAGCCATATTGCATTGGGGCACCCATTTCTGTATCTGCACACTTACCCCAAATTATTATTTATTCATTTGGTAATTGTACAAATCCTTTATTTCCAACATTTACATAGCTTTTTGTTGTTGCCTTTAGCGACCTTCCTTTCCCGGAAAAGTAAACCCTGTTGCCCTTGGTTGGGGAATTCCTTTACATTATACTCTTGTTGACATCGTCCATAAACCATGAGTATCCCACAATTCATGTACCCTAGAACTCTGAGTTTGTCCACCTTGTCACTCCTTTGGCACAATTTCAACCCATGTATAGTTGTCCCCCTGATGCTAGATCCCGTTTCATGGTTTCTTCCACTCATACTTCACATATATCTCCAACCAAGGGTAGTATTGAGTCTTACCACATATTGAATTCGTTCATGTTCCTCATCAGTTCCCGATCTCATCCAGTGGATTTCATGAAGCCCTTTTCTTCTTGTATTCATGTCTCCCTTTATGTCGACATCATCACAGTTTCTAGAAGGGCGACAATATCTTGATTCTCATTACCTTTACAATGAGGAGTTTTAGATGGCACATGGCAAACCATCATTTCTCCCTGCTGTCGTTGGCACCCTTAACATTCGACTTCAACACAATTTCATGTTATGATGGGTCTTTCTATGTGACTATTGCAGTTGTTTTATACTAGCCGACGACCTCTGAATTTTCTAGGCCATCAATGCCTACGAGACACCGACACTTCTTACATGTGTGATCGCCTCTTTTCAGAGTATGTTCACCATCAGAATTGTCATCTTCCATTATCAAACTGCCCCGAAGGGCGCTGCAGTTATCTACATCAACATACAACTTTAGTTACTGTTTTCCATTTTTTGAGTTACATGACACAAGGATGGGGCATGCCCACCTCGTTTGTACACATATTTTCCTTTTTCCATGCCTAGAGAAAGGTTTGTGTCCCACATTTTCCCCTCTCCTTCCAATGGATCACTCTTGAAGTTCCTATCATTAATCTTTCTTACAATGGTACTCTCAGTAGGGGAAACGTTAATGTATTTCGACTATACATATGCTCCTAACCTCATACATCAGGGGGCAGCTGTTATCACTGAAATTTCATCCGCAAATGGTTACATGAATATAGCATCTCCAAACACCTATTAGTTCACCCAAAACTTCAAAAATGAATTTCCAAAGGGCACAAACTATACAACTAGTTAAAAAATTAACATGCTCAGAAGAACTATAGGAAGTGCACGCACATGCGCAGGTCAGAAACGTCAGAAAAGTGCACATGCGCTTGAGGCATGACTGTGTACAATAAAAGTCACACACTCCTGAGAATGGCACATTTATGGTTCTTGTCAACCCCTCACTGACTTTTGGTTCATCTCCCAAGTTGATTTGACCCTCAAATCTGAGATGAATCTGAGTGGGGGGCTGGTCAAAGACCTAAGGGTGCCCTAAAGGGATGCTTGTTCACACTAAAGACTAGTTGGATAATGCCTTAAATATTTGCTATAAAAAGAGGCCATGGGTGCACTATGAATTCAATAATCTCATTGTATTGTTATGCTTCCTCTATTCTCCTACAATGAACTTCTTTTCTTATTGGAGCATACTAGTATCATTTCATTAAGCTCTTCACCTCACCTCTTAAGGGAATAAGCTTGGATTGCTTCAACATTTCCTTTTTAGTTTTCCATTTGTAAGAAGAGCTCTCACATAGGGGACTCAAGAGCCCTCCCTTGGAGGAAGAGGGGATCCATAAGTCCCCCCTTTTACTTGGTGTTTTCTCACTAATATAATATCTCCATTGGTGGCATGAATATTGGTCAATTGTTTGATTAATTTTCGTTCTAATTTCCTTACACATTGTAGTTTTTTTTCTTTAGTTGTTATTAGCTTAGTTGTTTGTTTATTTCATGTGATTGAGTAATTCGACTCCTACACTAACTTTTGTCCTATTCATCTGACCCAAATGGAATTGAAAGTGTCCCTATTTTTCTCATTCAAGTGGTGAAAAGGATACAACAAAGGGAGAAACTGTCAAATCTCCTGGAACACTACAACCACTTCCGATTCCACCTTCTCTTTGGTGGGATATTTATATCAATTTTATTGTAGGCTTACCAAAATCGGGAAATAAATCAGTCATCATGGTGGTAGTCAATCTCCTTTCCAAGTATGCTCATTTATGTGCTCTTCAACACCCATTTACAATATCCACTGTGGCTCAACTTTTCATGGATCAGGTCTTCAAGCTTCATCGCATGCCACATTCTATTCTTTCTGATCACGACCCAAATTCCACCAACAATTTTTGGCAAGAACTGTTCAAGCTGTAAGGAACCCAATTTCATCTCAGCACAACTTATCATCCCCATACTAATGGTCAAATTGAAGTTGTCAACAATTGTTTGGAAACATATTTGAGGTTTTTTGCATCAAAAAATCAAAATCAGTGGGCTCAATGGTTACCACTAGCTAATTTGTGGTACAACACTTCATGCCATACAACTACCCGCATGACTCCTTTTGAAGCGGTATATGGACAAAATCCAGCTTTAGTTCTCTCATATTTACTAGGTGTCTCGAAGGTCCAGGAGGTTTACCAAACGCTTACAGTTAAATAGTCCATTCTCTATACCCTCAAAGAGAATTTGATCATGGCCCAAAATCGCATGAAGAAACAAGCATATCAAGGTCTCTCTGAACTTCAATTTGCAGAAGGGGATCAGGTGTTTCTTTGACTACAACCTTACAAGCAAAATTCCCTCAAGGATGACCATTGTCAGAAAATGTGCCCAAATTTTATGGTCCTTATATAGTTATCAAGCATGTGGGAAGGGTGGCCTATTAGTTAGCCCTACCTAGTCATTCTAAGCTACATATTTTTCTTCATGTTTCCTTCTTAAAGAAGGTGATTGGAACTAAGTGCCAAACTCAAACCAACCTTCTCGAGTTGGACGAAGAAGGCTCCATTTGGCTACAAACAGAAGTAGTTTTGGACCAACATGAGTGTCGCCTGTGTCATTGAACCATCAAGGAAGTGTTAGTCCAGTGGAAATATACAACCCCAACAGATGCCACTTGGGAACCAACTACCATTCTGCAACAATTTCCACATCTCAAGCCTTGAGGAAAAGGTTGTTTTTAAGGGGGAGGACATGTTAGGGACCTAACCCCTCATGTAGGTAGAATAATATATTCTGATGTAATAAAGGTCGATATTAATAAGACCTATAAATAAGGAAGAATAAGTCAAATGTAAGAAGACCTAATAGAATCTTCTACTTCTAGAAGGATCTTCCTCTAGATGGTTCTTTTGATAGTCATATTTAGTATAAATAGGAGTCGAGGGTATGAGAACTCTTATCTTGGATATTATTGTAATAGAGCTCTACTCAACTGGAGGTTTCCCCCTCAAAGGGACAAGTGAACATTGCTCTCATTAATCAAAGTGTTCTTTCTGGTGTTATTCTGATATCATTTCGGTATTATTTTGTTGTTCATTTTCCATTTCTAGCATTTTATTTCTGTTCTGCATACTTTTTATATCTGGAATATTACAGTATACTAGTGCCTTTCTAGGGTAATGGAGTCAATAATGGAAGAAACAAATCTTAGAGGAAAAATAACAATGATAATGCTATGTCAAAGCGATGGAGAGGACGAGAAAGGTGTTGGTATCCCATGGCCTCAAACATCCAACTCCTAAAGATAATTGCTAGAAAGTAACAAAGGTTAGGCCCTAGTGATTTCTCTTTTCCTTGAACAAATTGTAATAAAATATGCAATGGGAAAGGAAGTAGGGTTACTAGAGTGCTATAATGGTAGGGATCTAGTATCTACTTCAAGATGGGTGCCTTTCAAGAAATTTTAGCACATGGAAGACTGCAGAGAAAAAATAGTAACATATGTCTTTCTCCGAAGGTTTCATGCAAGCAATTTCATAAGTTTAGACATGAAACAGGTAAATTAACCATAAGAATTAATTCACAATAAAGAAATGCATATTTTCCACTTAATTAACCAAGAATAATAAAGCATAAACCCTTGTTGAAGATCCTCCACATGAAAATTTTCCAAAATACACCAAGAAATGCCTCCTCCAAGAAGTGCACACCACTATATTTCAGCCAATAACCCTTAAAGAGGGCCAAATTTCAGACCACCACTTGTGTGATGAGTGAATGATGATAAAATGAGAGTTTTATCTCTCTATTTATACAATAGTTATGATCTTTAATTAATTTTAGGATATCATAAGGTCGACATGGCCAAATTACATGAAAAATCCAGTTTTTACACAAATTCAAATAATTAAATGATAAAATCATCTTGAGAGGTGATGTCATGCCCTTCTAGGGTGACATTGAGCCCCCTGGGTGAAACATTAGGCCTCATATACAAAATTTTGGGCCTTCCAAGCCCCTAGATTATGCCACACATTCCAATTATCACACAACTTACTCCCAAATTCCAATCCTGATGTTGGGTGACGTCTAGGGTCACAATGGTGACGTCATGGGCCTCCCAAGTCCAATGTCTAGGTGGAAGAGAAAGATCCCCTTAGGTCTAGGTCTTATAATGTGTCTCAGGTGAAACATCCTTCCTTTTCCCTAGTGCAAGTCTCTGATATCTCTATGCCCCCGGCTGGAGTCAGAACATCTATATGTGGGCCTTGAGCCCCATGGAGGTCCGAGCTAATCATCTTCCCATATGTACCTATCTAGTGGGAATGGTCTTGTAGTAACAACAAGTATGCCCTCCATGGGATCATAGAAATGTCAATCACATCCAATAATAAAATTACACAAACATGTGCATCAAACTCCCCTTTACCCAGACAAATGCTCAACGACGTTATGTAGTTTAACAAGTCAGGTTTGGAGAGGGTCTCAGGATGTTCTATTGGGGTAATCCTCCTCAAGTTTGGGGTGTTTCCCAATTTAGAGCCAATTTAATTCATGTAAGTGTGTGAAATGGTGTAGGGGAATTGTTTGGGTAGAGGGTGCAGTGATAACAGGGAAATGTAGGTCTTTCATGTGGGTGCCTCTGTAGAGGGTGAGATGCACCTTATCATGGATGCCATTGTTTCCTAGTCCATTCAATTATTTTTATTCTTATTCTTATTTCTTTTTCTTTTCAAGGGAAAATATCGGGGACAATGTCCTAGCATGGTGACCATAGGTGACAACTTTACCCACAATCACTTTATAGAAATGAGAAGGATGGATCATGATGAGACCCCCTTTCTATTAGTTATGCCACCAAGAGCGACGCCCTTGGTTTGGTGACCATATAGATGGTAGTGTCATACCGTTACATGCCCATGGACCTAATAGGCCAACTCATGATGAGACCTCCCATCCAGCAACTATACCTTGAGTTTTATTTTATCTTACATGTCCACTTTTCTTACTGAGAAGCCTTTTATTGCTTTCTCGGGAATCCTTGGGAAAATCATCTCAAAGGTTTTATTTTTTCTTTTAACTCTTTCCAATTACTTTTACCCTCTGGTCCTTTATCCTATTGGCCCTTGACCAAGTTTTGGAGAACCTTGGTCATGTTTGATCAATTTTGGGACTTCAACAGGCTGGTCAAAGGCGGAGCGCAAGTCGAAGCAGAGATCATGGGATCTCTGCCCCTTTTTAGGGAAGTTTTGGGATTAGGGTTTATGTAATGGGTATGGGATGTCGGCCCATGGGTTTACCCATGTTTAGGCCCATTTTGTAGTGTATAAATAGATAGCTAGGCGATGTAATAAGGGCATGTGTGATAGTGTAGACCTGATAGAATCGACTTAGTGTGGATCTAGAGGATTTGTGCATACTATGTGTTAAGACTTGTAGAGTTAAGTGCAAGTGATTGTAAGAAGGCTTTTTTCTTAAACCTATCTCGGGGAAGTAGTATCTGGCGAGGTGCACACAGATCTCTTGTCCTATGCAGAGTGGGATTTCTAGGCTCTGTGCTTGTAGAATATTGACAGAAGATAATAAAGAAGAGAAGAGTTGGTGGACGTAGCCTCACACTGGGGTGAACCATGTATATCCTATGTTATGGTCGCTTTGTGCATTATGGTTATTATATTTTTCATATGATTTAAGATTAGTGTAGTAATGAATGTTTAGATGAATCTGGTATGATAGATTAATTGCTTAGTGATGTGAATGAATGCTATATATGATCTCTTTCCTTATGCTAAGTTCTTATATGTGTTAGATCTGGTTGAATAATACATTGTTATGTAATTAGGGTTTAGATATGCAATGTGAATAAGGGTTAAATAATGATGAATGCTAACTGCTAAGTGCTTTGTTAGAGTGGTGTAATCATAGATCTGTGTCCCAACTAGGTTGTAGACATTTGAGTCCTGCAACCACCCCTACATCTACCTCGAGTGATACTTCATATGATTCACAGATGTTTCCAAAAGGGATGACAATTAGGGTTTTGTTGATGCGATGTTGAAGCGTTGAACCCTGGGTCTACCCGTGTGCCAATAAATGGTTTCGTTGTTGGGACTTGAAACTATGATTGCTGGAAATTGAATAAAAGAAAGGTCTATGCATAGATATGCTACTTTAGTACACAATATTCTACTTGACTTGCGAAGCTCTGTGCTAAGAAGAGAAGTCTGATATGAAGAAAAGAGGTAATATATTGAAGCTTTGAGCTCTAAGAAAGGTAAGATAAGTGAAATTTTTTATTTCGAAAGAATGGATCTAGGTATGTTTAATAGAATTGGTCATGATATGAAAACTAGGGTACACCTAGAAGAAAGAAGACTTGATATGAATAGATCTGATAGAAATAATGAAAGATATGTTATTCCTATGCATAGAAATAATGTTTTGACTAACAAATGGATGCAGGATCCTACAAAGAATGTTTTGCAGGTTAGTTACTGTGATCGCAGTGTGTAGTATAGGAAAGGTTGGGGATCGTTCAAGAGAAAGAGAAGATTAACTCTTTGCTATAGTTGCAGAAGACCGAGACATCTTGCTAAGGAATTCCCTGGTAGAGGTCCTAATTTCCTTTGTTGTAAGGCTACTGGACATGAAGTTTTGGATTTCCCTAGAATGATTGCAAAAGTTGAAAATATGAATATGAGACAAGAAAACTATGAGACATGCCATGAAACTAAGGATATGATAGAACCCCAGAAATAATCAGAGATTGTATTACTATAGATGAAAGAAACCCTGAACGATCACATAAATATCAACTTATCAGACATCTTAAAAGAGAAAGAGTACATAGAAATAAGAATAGGAAACTTCGACATAGACTGTGTTATGGATGAGGAAACATAGGTGAATATCATGATAGAAAGAACTTGGGAAATTTTGGGAAAGCCTGCTATGGTTCCTTCATTAGGAGGAATAGGATTATTTAGAGGAAAGATGATAAACCTATGTGGAAGACTTACCCATACATCTATGAGTACCCATGACACTTCGACAAAAGAAGAATTTGAGATTGTTAAATTTGTTGAGAACAACACCCGATTTTCTATCTTGCTAGGAAAAAAATGGATTGAGAAAGATCAGATATGAAGGAAACAAGAAGAGGAGGATCTAGAATAGAAAAAGAAAGAACTAAGATATTTCATGGCTAGGAGAATAATGCACTTATTGGAAGAACAAGAGAACCAGTCGAAGCTACTAAAGAACAAATATATGGATGTTGAAGTTGAAAGGACACAGGAAGATTGGAGAGACTTGTTTGTACAAGAGAGTAGATCACCTACCCCAGAAAGAGAAGAAGTATTACCCTTGAACCCTATGAAATAGCCCCCACAGTGTGAAGTTATCATTCCAAGAGGAGATAAGAATGATAATGGAAAGAGGAAACCAATGATTCAGATCATAGGAAAGAAGGCCAGAAAGCTCAGTAAGAAGAGAGAAAAGTTAGAAAAATTGTAAGAAGTTCCAGGGAAGACTTCGCAGAAGGAAGGTTTACAAAACTTGAACTTCATTGGAATATCATTATAGCACATATTGGCACTTCACCATGGCAGAACAATATGACCGTTTGAGGCATCCTGACTGTTAGAATGATGGTCTAGAACAACTAGAAACACATTTATTGCTGGAAATTTCTCCTTTGGACCGTTGGGACCGCGCCATAATGGATGGAACTGCATTGATTGAGTCGTTTCTTCCCGTTGGTAGAGTACGTTACGATAATACCTATTTATGTCATCGAGTGTTGCACTAAGAACACTTTTTCCAATTGTGATTATCTGAGCCCACATAGAGCTAGTTGATTTCATGCAGTGATCATTGAGACCTGGCCATCCATTCTATTACATTGAATATTGTTCATCGACCTAAGATATCAGATCTTGAGTGTGCATGTCAGATGGAATTGGTAGCATAAAAATCCATTGAAGATATTCTAATAGACCTCATGGCTGAGAAGGTGATGTTCGCAGGCATCCAATCCTCATTGACGAGAGGAGTGCAAGCCTCCCCATCAATTTCTCACGGAGTTGGACCATCCTGAGCTATGAAGAAAAAAATAACCAACAATTCTAATGACTTGGCGAATGTGAAGCTAATTCCATCCATCCTACCCGAATACATCCCATCCCTGGCTGGTGTGGTGAGTCGTGACAGTGTCCCGAGGGACTTTGACTACACAGTCATTACTGCGTACCTCCCGAAGGGAATACAAGCAGTCAGAATGCAGTTGGAGAGGATTCCAACCTTGAAGATCAATGACTATAACCTAGAAGACTGCAAGATCTATGACATGCTCACACCTAAAAAATACTTAACCAAGACCAAGGGGAAGAAGTCAAAGATTGTCCCCCAACCGTGGGCTATGGACATCTCAAGGTCCACTATCCTGAATGTGATGAAGATACCACACTTTGGAAGACATTGGGATGTTAATGCATGCGTTAAACTCCTCCTGTCATGCTTCCATGGTGATTATATGTGGTTGTAAAAGCGTATCATTGTCGATCTGGTGCTGATCCACAGGATCACTAGATTAAGCATGCAAGGATTAGACCCACAAGACTTTTATCTAGCTAAGGTTGTAGATCACACCCTGGCATAGAATATTAAAGACACCTATGGTGATGTCAAGAAGGGGAAGCAAGGCTACAAGGTATCCTCCATCCAGAATGACGCAGTGCGCCTAGCCTTCCAGTGGATCATTGGTAATATAGTAAGGAAGAACAGACCCACGTAGGTCATAGGGTTCAGTGTTGACCTCGCAGGAAAATGCGTGGAAGGATTACAAATGAACTAGGTGAGTTACCTCGTCAACCAGTTAGAACAGGACTTCCACGAAGCTCAGGATTAGGGCTATGAGTTCCACTTTAGCTGGCTGTTGATCCTCATCGCATTCATTTCTTGAGATATGCTAGAAGGAGTGACCTTCCTTGACATTGAACTGTTCGAGCCACTAGCTACGAATTTCACCATGCTCTGGTATTTGAGCGATATGGGGAAATAATGGAAGTCGAATGCGGTGTTTCGTACCTACTACCTGCAGTTAAGGAGGGATATTGTGTCTTTCCCTCATATGACTCTGAACACCCTGGAGAGGTTCAGACCAGTTGCGAAGTTTCGTGTAGATAAGCATTTTATATATATTACTTCACACATAGATGAACATAAAGAAGAGCTTCAGTCCTATTACAAGCTCATTGAGGAGGACATGGAGGAAATCACCAAGGAGTGGCCTGAAGAAATCCTAGTGCCAGTCAACCATGTAGAGTTGTCCAACCCTGACCTCATTGGAAGTATGGTGGTTACTCGCGAAGAGTATGATGCACCCAATGGTAGAAGGAAGGAAAATAAGGAAGATGTACAGGAAATACACAACACATTAGAAGAAATTGCATCAGATTCACGTAGTAGAGGAGGAGATGAAGAAGTGGACAAAGAAGAGAAAGAAGGGGAAGAAGACAAGAAGAAGCAGGGCAAAGTGACACCACCTATGAATCCCCTTAAAGAGGTAGAGACATCTAGGAAAATAAAGTTTTCCCCAATGAAACCTACATCGCATAAGAAGTCTAAAGCTAGTAAGACGAAGCTGCAGACTATGCTCACGGTTGATGAATTCAACTTCATTATCATAGCTACATCAGATGCCTCAAAAGATATTTTGTAGAGAAATGAAGCCAAACAAGAAACTATGTACGAGAGAATTGAGGTAGAGTTGATAGGGGTACAACAATCCCTTCACTCTAGCCACGCAGTGTCCACTACATCGCCACCATAAGAAGAAGAAGATTTGGGAGATGAGCCTACCCAAATCTGCAGAATAGATGATGCAACCAAATCTCTCTTTAATCGCATGCATAAAGAAAAATAACAAGACATAGTGGCCCTGAAGCAAGCACAAGAGGAAATCATAGAGAAACGCCGAGTTTCACAACAAGAGAAGGACGACCTCCAAATCAAGTTCGAAGAGGATAAAGCACAGATCCGGAAAGAGAAAGAACAACTACACACAAAGCAAGTTAAGGTTAAAGAAGTAGTCAACAGAGCACTTCACTCTGTGATAGGCTTTGAACAGATAGAAGAAGACCTAGTGAAGAGTCAAGTAGCGAAGCTCACTGCAGCCATCCAATAACTTCAACAAAGAGTAGCGTAATTGGAGTTACAAGCAATACAAAGAACTCCACAGGAAGTGTAAGACCAGTGAGAAGAAACTGCCTGAAGTGGAGTCCAGAGAATCAAGGCATTAGGATTGGAATTTAAACAACTTAGCAATCGAATATCAAAGAATTATGAACACCTTACCAAGGACCCTGAACTAAGGACACTGGAGTCGCATCTCTAGGAAGGAAAGAAACAAGCAACAATAGTACAAGCACAATTGAATCCCTTGTCAGCAGTCAAGTGAATGAAAATATCCCTAGAATAGTGCATGGCTCAACAACAGGTCCATGCCATACATAACAATGTCATGGAAGTGACTCAGAAGCTCCAACCAGTCCATGATGCAGCTTGCCTATTTTTTGAGGATATTGAAGGACAAGGAGAAGAACTAGAAAAAGCAGTCACTGCAGTTGAACAATGTTTGGAAGGACCTGTGACCGAGGCATTTATTTAGGAGTTCATCGAGCAGGAGGCCTTAGTTAAGCAACAGGTTGAAGAAGCTCAATCCAAGCTCGAGGTGTTTGAGGTAGAGTTACCCAGAGAAGAGTGACTCGGGATGAGTCACAGGTGAGTGTTGGGGGACTGTTGGCCCTCAACCAAGTTTTAGAGAACCTTGGTCACGTTTGACTACTTTTGGGACTTCGACAGGTTGGTTGAAGGTGGAGCACAATTCGAAGCAGAGATAGCGGGATATCGACCCCTTTTTAGGGCAGTTTTGGGATTAGGGTTTATGTAACGGGTATGGGATGTCAGCCCATGGGTTTACCCATATTTAGGCCCATTTTGTAATGTATAAATAGATAGCTATGCAATGTAATAAGGGGGTGTGTGATAGTGTATACTTGATAGAATCATTTTAGTGTAGAGCTAGAGGCTTTGTGCATACTATATTGTGTTAAGACTTGCAAAGTTAAGTGCAAGTGATTGTAAGAATGCTTTGTGATTAAACCTAGCTCAGGGAAGGAGGATATGGTGAGGTGCACACAGATCTCCTTTCCTATGCAGAGTGGGGTTTCCAGGCTCTGTGCTGGTAGAATATTGACATAAGATAATAAAGAAGAGAAGAGTTGGTGGACGTAGCCCCACACTGGGGTGAACCATGTATATTCTGTGTTATGGTTTCTTTGTGGATTATGGTTATTATATTGTTCATATGATTTAAGATTAGTGTGTTAATGAATGTTTAGATGAATCTGGTATGATATATTAATTTCTTAGTGATGTGAATGAATGTTAGATCTGATCTCTTTCCATATGCTAAGTGCTTAGATGTGTTAGATATGGTTGAATACTGTGTTGTTCTGTAATTAGGGTTTGGATATGTGAAGTGAATAAGGGTTAAAAATTGATGAATGCTAATTTCTAAGTGCTTTATTAGAGTGGTGTAATCACATATCCGTGTCCCATCTAGGTTGCAGACATTTGAGTCATGCAACCACCACTGCCTCTACCTCCGATGAGACTTCATCTTCTTCACAGGTGTTGCCGAAAGGGTCGGTAGTTAGGGTTTTGTTGGTGCTTTGTTGAAGCGTTGAACCCTGGGTCTACTCTTGTGCCAACAAGCCCCTTCTTCCCACAAGGAAAGGTATTACCCTTCCTAGTGTGGCAAACCCAATGGCCGAACCAAGGTAGCGGAAGATGAGAGGGATAATGATGAAAAATGGTAAGTATGGAAGGAATGGACGATGACCTTTCATAGACCCACCCAGTGGAAAAAATTCCTAAAGGGAACCAACTTACTAGGGAATTATATCACCCCCCTAGGTATGAACAAGTTAAAGAGCATAGTTTCCAAGAAAACGTTATGAAATGAAGGAGAGTTCAATGCAACATATTCAAGTTCTTTGAAAATTAGAGTGACACAAGCCATGATACCCATAGTCATTACCTCATGGAGCAAGAACCTCTGCTACTTCAGAACTAGGATGATGGGATGGATGTTGCCGCTAATAGACGGGATGCACTGAAGAAAATATTGTTAGGGACCTAACCCCTCACGTAGGCAGAAAAATATATTTCGATGTAATAAATGTCAATATTAATAAGTCCTAGCAATAAGGAAGAATAAGTCCAATGAAAGAAGACCTAATAGAATCTTCTGATCCTAGAAGGATCTTCCTGTAGATGGTTCTTTTGATAGACATATTTAGTATAAATATGAGTCAAGGGTATGATAAATTTTGTCTTGGATATTATTGTAATAGAGCTCTACTCTATTAGAGGTTTCCCCTTCGAAGAGGCAAGTGAACATTTCTCTCAGTAATCAAAGTGATTTTTCTGGAGTTATTCTAGTATCATTTTGGTATTATTGTTTTGTTGGTTTGGTTATATTGTTGTTCATGTGCCATTTCTAGCATTTTATTTTTGTTTTTCATACTTTTTATATCTGGAATATTATAAGTGGTATCAGAGCACTTTCCTCGACATAAAATTGTGGGTTAATTTTTTCCAGGGTAGAGACATATTCCAACGTATTTAAGCTACAAATATTTTTCATTACGCACATAAACCCATGGTTGGGGATTCATACACATAGGAAATACAAGTGGTACTTAAGAAGACATCTATTGGCCACCCTTGCAACCCTTGTTGGTACCCCTTCGAGTGGTAGCACATCAGAAAACACCTGTATACAGATCAACCTATATTTCCTGAATCCCTCTTTAGATAAACCAATCAACCCCCTGACTGCTATAGTGCCACCGAGAACAACACTCGAGAAGACAATCTCTAGTAATTTGGTAGTCGAGTAGTATGGATAAGGGCATAGTCTAGCCTCCTTAGTTGGCACCCTGAGATATTGGGTCGAGTACTACTGTTGGACCCCACACATATATGAAAGAGATATAACACAGGGAAAACCCTTGTTTGTAGAACCCTTGAATGCCTAACATTTGGGGACAGAAACAAAAAACAAAACAAATAATATCTATTTCCATGCAACTGTGTCTCCTGAATTCGAGTTTCCAAATCACTACACATTTCTTCGTGATTAAGAATTTGGGAATTTCATCACCACAATATTCTTCAGATTGGAGTATAACTCCACAGGTGTAAAAAAAAATAAAAATTAAAAAGTTTGGATCCGGTTGCACCATTATTTGAGACCTATTCCATTGGATTTCTCTCTTCTCCCATCATACCTATCATTTTTAAGCAAATGTTTTGACCCAACCCGCCCCTTTTTGGCTCCCTCGTCATCATGGCCCATACCCATAGCCAAGACTTGCAAGCTTGCTTCAATACCTTGCAATCTAATTTCATAGAGACCCAACAAGAAGTGAGACAACTCAGTGCCAATATTTCCACCATAAATAAAAACATGCATTCCTCAAACAAGACATTACTACCCATCTTGAATCTGTTGCTACGATGATCTGCACCGAGCTGCATATCCATGCAAATCCTCCCTCATCTGACCCACCTTTTCATACCAAAGCTGAAACTTCCTCTCATTCCCATAATTTTCAGCCCCATCACTTTTAGCATGACCTACACCTTCCTCGTGTGGATGTGACCAAGTTTGATGGCTCGGATCTCGCTGGCTGGGTAACTCAAATGGAACATTATTTCTCTTTGTACGACATTAAGGATGAGTTGGCCAAACTCCAGTATGGTGTTCTTCATCTAGATCAAGAACGTTGGCAATGGTGGAAATGGAGACAAACTGCCCACAAAGGGTATGTTGCTTGGACACACTTTGTGGTAGATCTTTATGAACGCTTTGACACTGACACCAACCATTTAGGCCATTTGAAAAAGTTGAAACAATCTGGCACAATGGAAAACTTTATAGCTTCTTTTGAGAGACTAGATTTTCGTATAGAGGGCATGTCTGATGCTTTTTTCTGAGAATGTTTTATCAGTGGCCTCAAGGATGAGATTCATTCCCATGTCCTTATGGCTCATAATCAGATTTGGGTGGAGGCTACTAAAATACCTAAGGAATCACAATAGGTTGTCTCTTCTCAAAAGAAGAAACCCTCCTTTATTCCTCGCACTATACCAGTAAACCCCACTCATCCTTCTACTCCACTAAAGATACAAATATTGACCAGGGCCGAAATGGATGAATGCCAACTCAAAGGCCTTTGTTATAATTGCGATGACAAATATTTTCTGGGACACAAGTTTAAGGAACAAAATATTTTTATGGAAATATCGTAGGATGTTTTGGAAGAGGATGTTGAATCTCCCCTTGTGACTGTGTCCCCTGAACCCATTGACATAACCCCTCCCTCAGACCCTCCCGAAGTAGAACCAGTCATTTCCCTAAATTCTCTCACTATATTCTCTGCTCCCCAAACCCTCAAGTTAATTGGTTACATCAAGCATAGGAAGGTCATCATTCTTGTTGATAGTGGAAGCACCCATAATTTTATTCATCACCGTATTCCCCAAGAAACTAATTGCTATATCCGTGCAGTCAATAATTTCTAAATCATGATTTCCAATGGTGGGTCCATGAAATGTGGAGGGCATTGTGAAAATGTGCATCTCCAAATTGGTGACTACCACTTGAAATTTCATATTTTTTCTATCGACATGGGAGGTTGTGACATTGTGTTGGGTGCAGACTAGCTAAGGACTTTGGGTCCCATTCTCACAGATTTTAAGGAATTAACCATGCAATTCGACCAAGAGGGCCAACAATATAAGTTCCAAGGCACCACCTCCAGTTCCTCTGAGATCATTAGTTCCCATCACATGGAAAATATGCTCAAAAAAGGTAATTCTGGCATTATTTCCCAACTCCATGCCATACAAGCAACTGAGACACGCTTTGTGCTGCAGGACCTCCAATCCATCCTCTCTAAACAACAAGTGGTTTTTCCCACTCCCCAGGGACTCCTTCCTTCCTGTGGTGTTCATGATCATTCCATTCCCATTTTCCCAAGAATCCTTCCTCCCAATATTCCTCCCTATCATCACCCCTTTTCCCAAAAAAATGAAATTGAGAAAATGGTTCAAGAACTGCTCAATGTCGGTGTTATCCGCCCTAGTATGAACCCCTAATGGTCATGGTCCTTGAGAAAGAAGGTTCTTGGTGCATGTGCCCTGACCTCTTGGATGAATTGAGTGGCACCCAATTCTTTACTAAACTTGATCTTCGTTACCACCAGATTTGTATGAAAGAGGCAGACATTCCTAAGACTGCCTTTAGAACTCATGAGGGCCACTGTGATTTTTTGGTCATGTAATGCTCCCTCCACTTTCCAAAGCCTCATGAATCATGTGTTCCATCATTTTCTCTGTCATTTTGTCTTAGTTTTATTTGATGATATCCTCATCTATAACAAAACCTGGATAGACCATATTTCTCATGTGGATCGAGTTATCCATCTACTCTCTCAGCACCAACTTTTCTTGAAACAATATAAATGTGATTTTGGTGCCTTGGAAGTCGAGTAATTGTTTCATATTTTTGGCAAGGTTGACATCAGGGTGGATACTAAAAATATTGAAGCTATGAAAGACTGGCCTCACCCAAAGACTCTCAAAATCTTGCGTGGATTTCTGGGCTTATTAGGTTATTATTGCAAGTTTGTTAAGAATGATGGAAAGATTGCAGCACCTCACTATTACACATCAAAATTAATCACTTCAATAGTGTCACAAGTGTCGTCATTACAAGTGTCTCATCTTGACCACAAGTGTCACAAACATCATACTTCCATATCTCCTATGTTGTGTCTCTAACGACATCACAGGGACACTTAAGACTAGTTTTAGAAAGAGAAATCATCTAATGAAGAGTACAAAGCATTTGCCATGAATAAAACCACTTAAAAGTCAATTTTGGAGGCCAACTCTCCCCTACCCACTATCAAGGAGTGCCAACACTCCCTAGCCTTCGTTGGGGGAGCGTTCCAGCACTCTGTGCACCCTTTTGGGGGAGTGGTGGGATTTTTTAGGGAATATTTGGGTAGCACTCCCCTAACCACTATCAGGGAGTGCTAGCACTCCCTAGCCTTGTTTGAGGGATTGGTGCAATGATCTGTGTACCCTTTTGAGGGAGCACTGGGCTATTTCAGGAGATCTTTGACTCTTGAGAAAAATCAAGGAAAAATCCCCCTCATCTCTAGAGTTTGTTGGATTCGAATCTGAGGTCAAGGCTTGATCTTAGGGAGGATCCACAATTGAATGATAAATATACTCAACCTATCCCAAGAATCTCTAAGGTGGTTGGGTCTCTCTAAGCTTATATAAGGAGGCCTTCTCATGGTAAAAATATATAGAGACATTGTGAAGCATCAAACTTATGATCTCATAAAGGAGATATCATTGAAGCATCAGCATTCTGTGTGTGGATTATTTGAGAAAGGGTTTGGACAAAGAGATATTGGTGAAGCTGCTACACCTACATCCATGGTTGTAAGCATCTCACTTTGTTTTCATTAATATAAATCTATGCTTGGCCCATTTCCTTTAAAGTTTGTGTACGTTTCATGAACTTGTTTCTTTCATAGATCCATTATGAATATAATCATGGTAGATTAGGAAGTTTCATTTTTGTTGCTCATTGTATTGCATGACCTTTTGAAGAACTTGGAGATCAAGATCAGCTTGGATCAAGCAAGGACAAACGTCAGTAAAAAGGTGTTTACCCTTCTTCCTTCTTCTTCTTTGAATAGTTTAGCTTCATGAAAAGGAAAGTCAATGTCCACAATAGAAATTTTATTTCTTGGTCATAGGGGTCTAGTATCCAAGAGGAAATCCACTTGTTCATAGGGGGATTATCTTGTAACAGAAATTGGTGACTCCGCTGGGGAGGAACTTTGATTTTTGATTCCTTTACTAGGTGTTGTTTTGGCCTTTTATCATTCTTTGAACTTATACATACCATGTCTTTGATCCTTAGATGCATTGTTGGCTCTTGGATTCATCTTACATACTGAATTTTTTCATTTTTCCTAAGTTTTTTTTTTTTATTTCTAGGCAAAATTTTGAGTTCTGAGAGGCCAACTCTCCCTTGCCTTTACTACCAGGGTGTTGGCACTCCCTTGCAAGCTCCCACAGATTGTTTGAATTCTATGGTACCCTTTATACCAGAGTGCTTCCCCTTTTTCTACAAAAATCTTCTTGGGAGTAGTTTTTCTCAGTCTTCTTTTTGTGGATTCATCTGCTCAGGGTTTATGCTATCTTAGTGTGTCCTTGTTTAGCCTCCAATTGTTTGATTTCTAAAGATTATGATGTTTTGTTTGGATTTTTGAAATCTATTTTCCTTTCTTTGAGTCAAACTTCTTCCCTGAGATTTGGAGTCGATCTACTACTTTCTCACTTATCTGATTGACCGAAATCTATTGTAAGGAAATTCAAAGATCTTTCCACTATTTCGTTTTGATCTTTGAGGTATTTTCTCCAAGCATTTCCTCCTGTCTGGATTTGTTTTTTTTTCTTTTTTGATCACAATGAGGGTGTGTTTTTGTTTATGTGAAGTTTACTTATGGGTTGCTTAAATCTCACAGATCTTGAAGTTTGATTAACATAGGAATATTTACATCAAACTGATTATCAGTCACATATAAACATTTTGGCATTGTATCGGATTTTTGATTGAGGAATATTGCATGAGGTCATTGCATCTTAGTGTTTGAAAGTGAAAGGAAAATCCTTCTCCTTCCCTTAAATAAACATTCATTGAAAGAAAAGACTGATTATCATTTCTTATGCATTTTTTGGGAACTGAGTCATGATATCATCAATTTTCACTCTCATACACCTCTAAGTAAACAACAACCTTAAAATCAAGTGCTTAACTAAAATTATTTAGACATTTTTATATTTTTCTATTAGAAAACCTACATTAGCTTAAGGTGTAGGGATTTGGAATAGGTTGAAAGGATAACTTTCCAAAGATGTCAAACAAGCATTAACATCTTGTGATAGGGAGAGCAAATCCAATTGTCGTATAGGCTTTCTGGGATCCCCCTCTCACACAACGGTTATGCATGAGGTCGCATTTGAGAGATTTACGAAGATTATCCCTTTGTGGTTCAACCATTCATAGTAGTCAGATCATATATTGGGGGTTCTTATTGAGGTTCAACTGTCTTCATTTGGTCTCAGTGCTTCATGAATTTCAAATCTGTTCGGGGTCCTCTGGAGTTCTATTGGTCCATTTTTCCTCAATTCTCTCGAAGGATTTCAGACTTGTTATCCTGCCCATACGTTCAGATTGGACTGTCGAATGTACCCACCCAGGGGCTAACTGCGAGTTGGTGACCTTAGTAGCCATAATATTCAGGGTCTTACACAAGGTGACGGTGAAGGGAAGTCTCACTATACCTAGAACAAACATTGGTCAACCTCACTTGGGATCCTTGGAGGGTAAATCCACATTTACTATGTGGAAGCTTGCACCAAGGCATAAGTCTGTTAAGAAGGTCACCAATGTAGCTGGTCCACCCACTCTATCCCCTCCCCTTCCTATATTGATATCGCAATGTTGGATTTCATCACCAACTAGTGGTTTCACTGTGGGAAGTTTTGTTTGATTGTTTTCTTTTAGATTCATAGTGTGCGTTGTTTGTTTTACTTAGTGGACCTTAGGTTGAGTTAGTGTTAATGGAATAAAATCCTGGGAGTGCCAATGGAGGAACCCCTTGTCCTGGGGAACCTTTCACCTTTCCTTCTTTCGGAAATGTTGGTCCTCCTTACATCGCTACTTTGAGCCTTCCAGGTCTGCCAATTGGGTTACTAGTATGGTTATTTTCCACTTCGGTGATATCAAATGCAGGTTCTTCTGATGTAAGCACACCACCCACACATCAACCTCATGTCGACCTTTCTCCTTCTTCATCTTTTAGGTCTCCTTCCATTTCTCCTTCTTCGCCTAGTGAAATCTCTAAAGAAAGTAGCCAGGATGATCAGAAGAAGAAGAAACAAAAAGAGAAAAAGAGGAAGAACCAGAAAGGGACGAAGCCTCATGTTGAAACAAAGTTTATTTTTCTTCTTATATCTTAAAACTCAATTTTCTTTGGTTATGGAGCAGCCCATAGTTCTAAAAAGGATTCAAATTATTTCAATATTTTCTGGTTTCAGGGTTCGACTATTCACGAAGTATGATTTTTAACAACAACTCCAAAGTCCCGATAATGAAGTCCTGAAAGTATTGTTTAAAATAAATTAAACCAAATTAAAAGGAATAATTAAAAATGTTTAACGGTTTTCTAAACCTTTCATATTTTCTTTTTCGGCTATATCAACTTAAACAGTAGTTCAAAGTCCCGATGCGCTTTTTACTAAATCTCTTTTTAATCGTGATTAACTAAATTTTAAACATACTTAACAAATCGTTAATCAGTCGCATTTCAGAAAATGAAAGAGTTATCACTCTTTCGCACTCAAAAAACACTGAAGCCTGAAATCCTGAAAGTATTAAGCACTTAAGCATAATTAACTTAACATTAAAACATGGTTAAAGATATTAAATGACTTTTCGCATTTCGCTATTCAGGATTTTTTGAAGACATTCCTTTCAAAATCCCAGTTTTGAATTGCCGATATATGTCCGTATTTATAACGGATGAGTGGAGATATTTTTAGCGTAAAGTGTGTATCTACAACTGTACCATCCCCATTAAAGCATTTGATTTTTATCACCTTTATCAGTACGCTCAATTTAAGGCAAGTTTAGGGTTAATAAAGGTTTGTTATTTCAAATTTCATTCTTACTTTCAGACAAGAAGCAAGTTACATTCAAAGGAGTTCACACATTTCTTCTCTGTAATAGGTTTTCTTTTTTAGCACAAACATCATGTCACCCAGAAAAGAACCTAAGAAGAGTGAAGAGGCCGATGAGAGCTCAAATCCAGATGGAGATGTTATATCCGATACTACACCACATGCTTTGGATTCAATCAAGTCATGGAGACAGATTTTTGATATCTTGGAGTATGAGCTGAGGAATTGTCCCGACGATTTTGGAAATGAAAAGACTGAAAATAAACTCAGGGATATAGCAGAATCTGAGCTCCATAAGATATCCACATGGCCAAGACTCATGCCATACAATGACATGATAAGCTGGGCTTTAGAAAAAATTGACATTCAGACTAGGAGCATTCTAAATCACCAAAAGGTCGTCATCGACTCATTTAGACTAGAGCACATCCAAGTAATGTATAAACTGTCCCCTGTCTCTAAATACATTCTTAATGCCGAATTCGTAGAAGAATTTCAAAGAAAGGAGTGTACATAATTGGATCAAACATATCTAGGTATAATCAAATATTGGTGGGGAATTCCAACGAAATTTAGAGCTAATACCCATGTAATTTATGCCACAACACCGTTAAATGAATACATGGTTTATATAGCAATGATGTTGTGTAGAATGTTTGGGAGGAAAAGTCCTACCCATTTCCTGGTGGAATGGGTGCCAATTATACATGAGGTAGTAGAGGGTTTCACCTTCAACTGGGCCAAAATCCTATCAGATAACCTAGCTAAAGAGATTAAGGATTATCAGGTGGAAAAATTGAAATATCGACCTGTATCGTTTTACATGTATGCATATATTATGGATACTATTTGTCACATGAATCCATTCCCCTTGATGAATTGGAGCTGGAACCTAGAATGTGCTGAACCCATTCATGTTTATCACTCTAAATTATGGGAGGAGAATGTTAAAGAATTCTTTTACGAAATCTGTCACTACGTAGTGATACCTGTGCACCAATTTTTGTATGGTTATGCACCCCCTTGGATTTCAGAGAAAATCATGGGAAACCTTAAGGTAGTTGCAGATTGGTTCATTGAAGATAATTTCTCTTATGTCGGAGTCTTCGGATGTTCAATCCCCCCTCATTCTCTCCTTAAATTTATCACTGATAGTCTGGTGTGGAGAGAAGTGGCATACCAGATAATAATAGGAGGCATTGGTATAGAGTTAAAAGAATCTTAGAAGAAATTCTAGCCACTTTTTCCTATGCAAATTGGGAAGTTTCCATTGCTTAATCTTGGCCATTCTAAAGTGGAAGCCACAGCATTAGAAGAAATTAATTTGGTAGATCTTGAACTCAGAAATCACGACCCATACCAAATTGTGGGAAATCATCTAGCTCATTGTAACATGAAAAAATTTGAGCATGAAAACTCCCCCTGTGACGACATATTCAAAGGAGCCAGAGCATATGAGGAGATATTAGAGAGAGTTCAGGTGTTACCCCCTGAATTGCAAACCAAATTTCTTTCTTTCCAAAATCACAAATGAAGTGGTTTGCCAAAGATACTACAGGGAGAAATGGTAACCTCTCTTCTAGAACAGGAAAGCATACCCCCAGGTTTCAACTCAAAGCCTTCTGATGAGAAGACTGCAGAAGAAAATCCAAAGAAGTCTGAAGCATATTCACAAAAAGCAGAAGCTTCACAAACGAAGTACCCAAGGCCAATCACAAAGTTTGAGCTCGAGACACCTCCAAAGTTGAGTCAAACGATCCCAACTTCATCATCGACTATTCCTACTGATATTCCCAAAACAACAGGAGAAACCCAATCTGCAGAGTTGGGCAGCCCTATTACATCATTGACTCCTGTACAATCAACATTTGGGACTCCCCATCTAGAAGTTATATATGTAAGTGACCTCACTCCAATATCTAGAGAAGAGATACCTTCCTGTGTTTATTTTTTGGTAAGAAGAGGAAAGCAGTAGTGAAACAGGAAATTCATTTGAGAGAAGGCACAATGGTAAAGAAACACAAAGTGCTCATAGATGGATAGAACCTAGAAGAGGAAGATTTTACCACTGAGGTAGCAGTCTCAATGGGATCTTTGGTAATGACTAACTTATTTTCAGTTGACAATCTAAAAGCAAGGCTGAAGCAGAAGAATCAAATGATAGGCCAGTTGCAAGGCCAAATAAAGAACTCAGAGAGTAGTATTAGAGAGGAAATAAATAAAGGGATGGAAAAAGATAGAGCTGCCGACAAACATGAGATTCAACTGCTCAAATCTAGCTTGGATGATATGTATAAGAAGATGCAAGACAGTCAAGGATAGGTCATCCATCAGGAATAATTAGCGAAACAGTTGCAGGATAGGCTGAATTCTATTCAAAATCAAGTGATAGATTTAAAAAAATTTCAAGCCTAGGCACTGGAGGTGCAAATGAAGATAGAAGAAGAGAAAGAAAGATTAATTTCTAAAGTAGAGGTTATTCAGAACTATTTCCGAGAGGTAAGTCAATCTTTCGATAACATTGTTTTTAAAGAAAAAGAGGCTAAAGTAGCTCAGGCTACTTTTCAAAAGGCAGTTGTACTTTCGAAAAAAGAAGAGGTATCAAAAACTCCAAGGTTGTCTATTGCAGAGAAGATTAGAGGTGATATCATGCTTAAAGTATGGGAGGCCAACATAGCCAAAAGAAAGAAAATGGCCAAGGAAGTCAAGGATGATTGAGAAAAGACCTTTGATTTACTAGACAAAATATCATTGGGCATTGGTAAAGATGATTGTCCTGGGATATTAGGGAATATCAATATTGTAAGACCTCAACTGAAACTCAAAGAGAATTTGAATGAAATTCAGATAGAAATTTCACAATTAAAAGAGGTTGATGTTACCCAAATAGACAGGTGGCTGGTGAAACCAAATTTAAAATTGCAATCAGTTAAGTTTGCTGACAAAGGGTTTGAAGACTAATTTTCAAAAATTCAGAGGAAGCTTTATCTATTCGAGGCAAAGGATATACTAGAGCCTCCTAGATTTTTTGTGCATTTTCTAGAAAAATGTATTGAATGTCTCGGACCAAAAGAAGGAGATACTTCAAAGAAGCAATGAAGTATCATGTTGTAGGCTCATATTATCAGAATGATAGAAAAGTAAAAGATAACCATGCAAATAGTTCAAGTTTGCATTTTTGTAACCATTAGTCCCTAGGAGTTAGGAAATTACCAACCATAAAGTATTGGTGAATTTGTATAAATATAATTTCATAAGACTGAGAAAAGGCTTTTTTGTGGCTGATTGTACTAGAGAAGTTTTCTTCATTTACAATGATTAATGAGAATAAAAAACAAAGATTCCAGATTCTGTCGAACCTGAGTTATGTGTGCCTCTTTACTTTCATTTTCAACATCTTTCCCTTATATGTCTATGATGAATGTTTAAATGAAATTTAGTACAACATGTACTGTGGTTAGGAGTTATTTGGTTATATAATTGTTTACATTCTTTCCTCTGTTCTTGGTATTAGCAGGCTCAAGACCTATAGATTATTTAGATTACTATATTTTTATGCTTCATTAGAGATCTCTCGTCTTTCTTCTTCCTCTGTTGCAAAGTGATATTCCTCCATGATTGATGCCTCACCTTGTTTAAACAACTTTATGTTCTTCCCCCATCACTTTCATGATTGTTTTTAAATTTGACTTAGGAATGCGAAACAACCTCTGAAACTGTTATATTATTAATTTTAGTTTGGGAACTTTTCTCTTATAATCTAAAACATAAATATAAAACCTTGAAAACAAAGTAATAGAGTTTTTAACCTTTATCCTTCATGATTGTACCGGTTACAAGACAAACAAATATAGAACTCAGCCTTTCATATCAAACTAGCATTGCTTTGAACTTATTTAACACTATCTTGTAGACAAAAAACACTCGGGTTGAATTAGAACATTCATGGGCAACAATTGAATGGGATATTAACATCTTGGAACATTGGGAAGCTAGACAGAGACAGTTAAGAAACCAACCATAGATTTTCTTTTTAGTAACTGATACATTTTATACCTTAACTCTCTCTACCTTTTTTGGATGCCTAGAATTTATATTTTAAAGCCTTAAGTATAAACTCTGGAACAACATCTTTTTGGCACTGTTTTCAAGGATGAAGATACAAAACTATTTTCCCTGGGAGGAACGACATTGATAATTTCTTTCTTTGGTAGTGAACAAAGATTGAAAAATTTATAAGGCTACTTTCATCTTTCACTTGGTGACTCCACGATTAATAAACTAGATTTTAACCAAAAGAATACCAGGAAGAATCCATATGACAAACATACTTTGCCTGTATTCGACCCAGAATTTTTTTTGAAATAAAAAAGATACCTTAAACAAACTGCTTCATCGACAAATAAGATTTATCAACCTAAATTCACATATTCAAAAACTAAGGATCTACCTGAAAAGTTGAATACTCCACTCCTTGGTGGAGAACTATCCACCAATTGAATTGAAACCCTAGATCTTGGATTGGTCTTACCTAAATTTAAAACTGAGACTTTCTTAACTGTTCATTTCACCTATAGAATTAAAAGATCTATCTCACTCCCCACTTTGATTAAAATTTCTTCACTTCCCGAAGTTCAGTTTCCCATCTCTCAAAACTCCGACGAATATACTGTATACCATGACTCGACTACTATTGATTCTCTTGTATATTCACCCTGTGACTCCAAAGAAACGAGCCCATATTATACAAAGGAGTTTTTGATTTTTTCTTTTTCCTCTGAACACACTATCACGACTGTATTTCTATAGAAAAATGATGAGGGTTTTGAGAAACCTATTTCATTTTTTAGTAAAGGTATCAGAGACGCTGAGATGAAATATGACATATTGGAAAAACAAGCTTATGTAATGGTCAAATCTTTCAAAGCCTTTAGAACTTACATACTTCACTCAAATATCATTTCTTATGTGCCTACAAGTTCTGTTAAGGATATACTGGTTCAGCCTGATAGTGATGGAAGGAGAGGTAGATGGTTACCCAAAATTCAGGAATTTTAACTAGAAGTTAAACCAACTAAGCTTATTAAAGGTCAGTGTTTAGCTAAATTGATGGCTGAATCAAATTTGAAAGCACTCAGGATAAACCATCTGCAAGAAAATGAAGGAATTTTTGAGATAGATGAACTCGATGTTTCTCTGTCCACAATCGAAATTCTACCCAAATTCTCTTCTTCAGTGTGGTACCGCGATATTAACCCTTCAGTGCCCTAGAGAATTAACCCCATCTAAGGCTAGGACATTGAAATTGCATGCTGTAAAATATTGTAATATAGATGGTAAGTTATATTGGAAGGACCCCATTGGTTTCCTACTGAGATTCTTAGTAGAAACCGAAACACAAAATGTTATAGATGGATTCCACAAGGAAGTGTGCGGAGGAAACCATGCTTGGTGAGCAATGACTTATAAAATCCTAAGAGCCGAGTATTACTGGCCCAAAATACATGGATGTGAACACTAAAGTTCGAACTTGTAATCCTTGTCATTTGTTTATAGGCAAGAAGAAAGTCCTAGCTTTACCTTTAGTTCCAGTTAAAACTGATGCTCCATTTCAACAATGGGGTCTTGATTTCATTGGAGAAATTCAACACTCGAGTGCTCAACACAAATGGATTCTAATTGCTACATATTATTTCACCAAATGGGTGGAAGCTATTCCTATGAGAAACACAACTGACTCAGTAGTGATTAGTTTTTTGGAGGAAAATATTTTATCCAGATTTGACTATCCTCGAAAAATGGTGACCAATAATGCTCAGGCCTTCAAGTCCATGGCCATGATAATCTTTTGCCAAAAATATAATATTGTGCTAGGACACTCCACGACTTACTATCCATAGGGTAACGGTCTAGCTGAGTCATCTAACAAAAGTCTGATTACTATAATTAAGAAGGCTTTGACCAAAAATAAGAAAGCATGGCATGTTCATTTAAAATATGCTTTATGGGCCAACAGGATAGTTACCAAAAAGTCAATTGGGATGTCTCCATTTCCGATGGTATATAGTACTGACGTCATTTTACCAATAAATCTAGCACTGCCAGTAATGAAACTCTGGCAAGACTCAAATGAAGAACTGAATAACATTACCAGGAGGATAAACCAATTGATTGAAGTTCAGCAAAATAGGGCCGAAGTAAATGAAAAATTACAAAGATATCAAGATAATATGAAATCTTTATTTGACCAAAAAAATAAAGACAAAGAATTCCTCCCTAGTGATTTGGTCTTAAAATGGGAAGATAGGAAAGAAGATGCTGGTAAACATGGCAAGTTTGATCAGATATGGAATGGTCTATACAAGATTTCAACTTCTGAAGGAAAAAAAATGCCTTTTTATTAGAAAATCTTGATGGAAAGATTCTCAATGCCCCTGTCAATGGGCGGTACCTTAAACACTTTATGCAGTAACATCTTTCTGAACTCTCATTGTATATACTATTTTGTTTTTGCAACTTTTTTTTATTTATATTTCATTAGGGAAGTTTTATTTTTTACTGTAAATACAAAGAGTCATTTTTTGAAATGAATATATATATATATGTGTGTGTGTGTGTGTGTGTGTGTGTGTGTGTGTGTGT
>JZKD02S1920696.1:1106383-1124057 GCA_000966675.3 Picea glauca | reverse complement strand
GGTTTGGATCTTACTCACTTTCATGATTTAGTGGGATCATCCTAACCTCCTCACCTTATCTTCTTCAGCTTATAAAAGGAGAGGAGTTCTCATGGAGAAAGTTAGATTGGATGAGATTTTGTTAGCTTGGGTTAGCTTTGTTGGTTCTTTGGCTTGGAATTATTAGCTTGCTTAGAGTGGCTTTAAGATTTGCTTTGTCAAGATAGATTGTGAGTAGCTATCAGATATATGGTTTCAGAATCTTTGGAGCAAGAAGTGTGTGGGGAACGAAGGACAGTAGGAAGGGACCTTGCGACATCAAGGCAATGGTTGTAAGTTTCTCTTTCAATTAATATGATACAGTAATATGTTTCTTTCCCATAAAGTGAGATCTACTTTATTACATAATCCCTTGATCATATGTATAGATTAGCTATTGGATATATTATTTGCTTTCACTTTGGTTGGTTTGTGTTGTTTTGATCTTGACCGCACAAGAGCGCCGAAGCGAAGCAAGGAACAACAGAGACCAAGGAAGCGATTACAAGGTACATATCTTCTTCTCACTTCCAATTTAATTCAATAGTTAGATCTAGGGAAAGCAGTATATTCTGTCCTGTTTTGTTCTAGATCCAGGTGGATCTAGGGAGATCGGTTTGTGTTCGCACTCACGGATTTATCCTATAATAATGGTAGTCTAGGACCCCTTGGATTTCGATTTACTCCTTGGGAAAGATTATGTCTATGCCATGAAAGCTATTGTGTCCACTCTTTTTCGTGTGATATATTTCCCGCATGATGGAAGAATGGTGACTATTGATCAAATTTCATTTTTTTTCCCTGACTTGACCATCAACCCAATAACCTCCCTAAACGGGTCTTATATGCAGTCGATATCACCCCTGCCATAGGTCAATTATGTGGTGTTGTCTCCCATGACTTCAACTTTTGATGACTTAGATCCAGTAGTTGACATGGTGATCTCTTCGGTAGGGCTATTGGAGCCTGATATCCTTACCCCTGACACGACCCTCGACATGTGTTCCTTATAGAGTACTTCTCCTCCATCCAGTGAATATCTCTTGGAAGCCATGACCGAGTTTTATCCCTTGACATGATTTTCTTTCAGAGCATTATCCTCTTTGAAGCCATGATCAAGCAGATTTCACAAGCATAGTTTCACTTCTCTATGGAAATCTCGTTAAAAAATGAAACAAAATCCACGAACATAGTTTCTCTTCTCTGTGGAAAGATCGTTAAAAAATGAAACAAAGGCTATGAACATAGTTTTCCTCTCTGTAGAAAGCTTGTTAAAAAATGAAACATAAATCTGGGGATTCAACCTAGATCCTTGAGCATAATTATTTTCTTGTGTCAAGCATGTTAAAAAATGAAACAGTCACCTCTCCTGTTAGGTCGAATCTTTTGCCAGATCTCGTAGATGTCAAGTCGATTCTTTCATTAGGTCTCATATTTGAACCTTCATTTCATCCACATGTATCCTTTTTCTCCATCTAGTAGAGAAATTGGTGACAATCTCAAAGTCGATGAATGAATTGAAGTTTGGGGGGCATGTCTCCAGGCTTTGATGATCATTCTGGAGCTAAGCCACTAGCTTTTCAAGATGGGGGCATACCGAGCATGGTATTAGTTCCTTCTCACACTTGAAAAAACATGAGAACTCAATCGAGTAAACTTTTATCACTTTTTTGGACTCGTAAAGGTTATACGAAAAAGGAACCCCTTGGAGTCTCCTTTAAGCTCTTTTCAGACTCTCTAAACATGAAAATATTGCTAAGTGATCTTTCTTCCTTTCACACTTGTTAAAAGTTTTGAAATGGAATATTGCGAGTGGTAGTTTATCTCTTTTTTGTCCTTGCGAGACTAAAATTACGAAAAAGGACAACCCTCGAGTCATCTTTAAGTTCTTTTCAGACTCTCTATACATGAAAAATCACCGAGTTTACCTTCTTTGGACTCGTTAAACAATCATACATTGAAGGACCCATATGGGACCGAACCCTTACTTCTTATAGTTTGTTAAATAAAGGAAGAGGGACTTAACAAAGGTGATTTATATCGAGCATGTGCTACCCTCCTTGAGCTCGTTAAATAAAAAATAGGTACTCATCTATCTGGATGGGGGAAAAATTGAAGGAAGCAAGCCAAGAGGTTTTTGAGAACATTACCAGTAACTCTTACGGTCACCCTTGAACATGGAACTTTGTATTTGCATACATTTTAATCTGTTGAACCTCTGCACTGAACCAATCCTCCGAGTTTTCTTACTCCTTTGGGTCACCCGACGAAAGTCACAGTATCCACTGCATTATCATTTTTTGGTCCATGTCATGTTTCTGTTGTTGTGCCTCAGTGTTCAAGGGAAGTATCTACCTTGAGAGCCAACCATCAAATTTTTTATGTTTCAATACTCATGTGGGTCCATGTTCATTTGATCCACCAATTACATCTCTGTGTCAGTTTTGTGTCATTGATGGGGGATACACCAAGGCCCTCCTTCTATGAGTCTATTCTTGTCGACTTCAACACATTATCCATGAGCTAGACTTAGAAACCAGTTAGTACCTTGGGACCTGCATGCCTCAATGGCAGGCCTCCTTGCATTTGACAGTGGGTTTACATCATCAACCTCTAATCGGATGATTCCAAGGATGTTCAAATTTAGCTCATCCATTCACATTTGTTGGAATGTACTAGAGTACCTTGAGAATCATTGACATCAATGGTGATTTCCCTCACGCTTGTTAATGGTTTACCTCATTGACCAATAATCAAGTGGTTTCTGCCATGTTCAACATCAGGACATCTAATCACATGGTTAGATTCGTAATACACTGGGATTAGTAATAAGACCCTGGGTTGAGTCATCACTCTGATATGTACTTTACCCAGGTTGCAATGGAGTTTTGCTTGAATATTGACACATATACTGTCACATAGATCCACTTTGTATTGGTCCATGGCTATGTCTTGTCGTCTCGTAGATCCACTGTGTATTATTTGTGGCTACGATCAGTTCAGGTAAGAGGAGTATAGATCCACATTGTATCTTCAGTGGCTATACCTTTTTGTTAATATAATTATGGATCCGTAGTGTATTTTATGGAGGCCATACCTTGACATTCTTTATCACTCAAGCATAGGTATGTCTGCCTTGGGTTTGAAACATGTCATAATATTTGTTTGATGGTTGTGTGCAGCTTCTATCAGGTTCTCTGAGTCTGTACCCTTGCTTGAAAAAGTCTACAAAGTACTTCATTCATTAGTTTCTGTTTTCTAACTTCTCACTTTGGGGGGCAATCTGTTACACATCAAAATTACTCACTTCAATAATGTTGCAAGTGTCATCCTTACAAGTGTCGTAAGTGTCGCATATTGATCACAAGTATCAAAAACATCATACTTCCATATCGCCTATGTCATGTCTCTAACGATATCACAAGGACACTTAAGACACCCTCAAAGACTGGTTTTAGGAAGAGAAATCATTTGATGAAGAGTAAAAATCATTTTCCATGAAGAAAACCACTTAAAGTCAATTTTGGAGGACAATGCTCCCCTACCCACTATCAGGGAGTGCCAATTCTCCCTAGCCTTCTTTGGGGTAGCGTTCCAACACTCTGTGCACCCTTTTGGGGGAGCGCTGGGATTTTTTAGGGAAAATTTGGGTAGCGCTCCCCTAACTACTGTCAGGGAGTGCCAACGCTCCCTAGCCTTCTTTGGGGGAGCGTTGCAATGCTCCATGTATCCTTTTGAGGGAGCGTTGGGCTATTTCAAGAGATCTTTGTCTATTGAGAAAAATCAGGGAAAAATCCCCCTCATCTCTGGAGTTTGTTGGATTTGAATCTTAGCTCAAGTCTCAATATTAGGGAGGATCCACAACTAAAGGATAAATATCCTCAACCTATCCCAAGAATCTCTAAGGTGGTTGGGTCTCTCCAAGATTATATAAGGAGGCCTTATCATGGTAAAAACATATAGAGACATTGTGAAGCATCAAACTTATGATCTCATAAGGGAGATATCATTAAAGCATCAACATTCTATGTGTGGATTATTTGAGCAAGGGTTTGGACAAAGAGAGCTTGGTGAATATGCTACACCTACATCCATGGCTGTAAGAATCTCACTTTGTTTTCATTAATATAAATATATGCTTGGCCTGTTTCCTTTAAAGTTTGTGTGCGTTTCATGAACTTGTTTCTTTCATAGATCCAATATGAAGCTAATCATGGTGGAGTAGGAAGTTTCATTGTTGTTTCTCATTGTATTGCAGGACCTTCTGAAGAACTTGGAGATCAACATCATCCTAGATAGAGAAAGGGAAAATGTTGGTAAAAAGCTATTTACCCTTCTTCCTTCTTCTTCTTTGAATAGTTTATCTTCTTGAAAAGGAAAGTTAGTGTCCACAATAGAAATTTTCTTTCTTAGTCATAGGGGTCTAGTATCCAAGAGGAAATCCACTTGTCCATAGGGGGATTGTACTGTAACACTTATTGCACTCCTTAAAAATAATTCTTTCACTTAGACTCTAGCAGCTGCTTAGGATTTTCAAACATTGAAGATGGCCATGTGCACCACTCCAGTCCTAGCCCTTCCTGATTTCAAAAAGTCTTTTTTCCTGGAATGTGATTCTTTAGGGAAAGGAATTGGCGATGTCCTTATGCAACTCAATATATGAAAAGGAAATGTTGGCTATTCTGCATGCCTTTGATATTTGGCGCTCTTATCTATTGGGGAAACACTTCCAAATTAAGACAGATCATCAAAGCCTCAAGTATTTTCTGGAATAACACATTTCCTCCCTAGAGAAACAAAAATGGGTGACTAATCTCTTTGGATATGATTATGAGATCATTTACAACAAAGGAAAAGACAATGTGGTTGTGGATGCACTTTCCAAAAAATATGAAGATGAAGGGTCCCTTTTTTCTCTCTCCTTCATTGTACCATATTAGCTCTAAGCTGTTCGCCATGAATGGCTACACGATCCCAAAAAATTTCATCTGATACAACAATTGTAGTCTAATTCTCTAGTTTCCCTAGGGTACTCTTGGCTCCATGATGAGATTAGACACAAAGGCCATTTGTATTTAAGTAAACAATCAAAACTTAAATCCATGGTACTTTCTGAGCTTCATTCTACACCCGCAGTTGGGCAGTCCAGGTTTACCAAAACCTATGATAGGGTCAAACGTTCTTTTTTCTGGGATTGAATGAAACAAGATGTTAGTAATTTTGTGGTTGAATGTGATGTGTGTCAACGCAACAAGGGAGAAATAGTCAAATATTTTGGCACACTACAACTACTTCCGATTCCACCTGCTATTTGGTGAGATATCTCTATGGATTTTATTGTAGGATTACCTAAATCGGGAAATAAATCAGTCATCATGGTGGTAGTTGATCATCTTTCCAAGTATGCTCATTTTTGTTCTCTTCAACACCCATTTACAACATCCACTCTGGCTCAAATTTTCATGGATCAGGTCTTAAAGCTTCATGGCATGCCACATTCTATTGTTTCTAATCACGACCCAACTTTCACCAATAATTTTTGGCAAGAACTATTCAAGCTACAAGGAACACAATTGCATCTTAGCACAACTTATCATCCCCAGACTGATGGTCAAACTGAAGTTGTCAACAAGTGTTTGGAAACATATTTGATGTGTTTTTCCTTAGAAAAGAAAAATCAATGGGCTCAATGGTTACCACTAACTGAATGGTGGTACAACAATTCATACCATACAACTACCCACATGGTTTCTTTTGAAGTAGTATATGGACACAAGCCACCTTCATTTCTCTCATATTTTCCAAGTGTCTCGAAGGTCTAGGCAGTTGACCAAACACTTACAATTTGAGAGGCTATTATCTGTACCCTCAAAGAGAATTTGGTAATGGTCCATAATCACATGAAGAAACAAGCAGATCAAGGTCACTCTGAACATCAATTTGCAGAAGGGGATCAGGTTTTTCTTTAACTGCAACCTTACAAGCAAAATTCCCTCAAGGCTGACCATTTTCAAAAACTGGCGCCCAAATTTTATGGTCCTTATACCATTCTCAAGAGTGTTGGACATGTAGCCTATCAGTGAGCTTTGCCTAGTCATTCTAAGATCCATCCTATTTTTCATGTTTCCTTCTTAAATAAGGTGATTGGAACTAAGTGCCAAACTCAAACCAACCTTCCCGAGTTGGATGAAGAAGGATCCATTTGGATATAGCCACACACAGTTTTGGACTAGCATGAGCATCGTCTGCATCAACAAACCATCAAGGAAGTGTTAGTCCAGTGTAAAGATGCAACTCCAACTAATGCCACTTGGGAAATAACTATCATTCTGCAACAATTTCCACATCTCAAGACTTGAGGACAAGGCTAATTTTAAGGGGGAGGATATGTTAGGGACCTAACCCCTCACGTAGGTAGAATGATATATTTTGATGTAATAAAGGTCAATATTAATAAGGCCTAGAAATAAGGATTAATAAGTCCAATGTAATAAGACTTAATAGAAGCTTCCACTTCTAGAAGGATCTTCCTCTAGATGGTTCTTTTGATAGACATATTTAGTATAAATAGGAGTCGAGGGTATGCTAACTTTTTTCTTGGATATTATTGTAATAGAGCTCTTCTTTGCTGGAGGTTACCCCCTCGAAGAGGTAGGTGAACATTGATCTCAATAATCAAAGTGCTCTTTCTGGTGTTATTCTCGTATCATTTTGGTATTATTGTGGTTTTATGGTTATATTTTTGTTCATCTACCATTTCTAGCATTTTATTTTTGTTCTGCATACTTCTTATATCTGGAATATTACAAAGATGGACCCTCCAGGGACAATATCAGGTCGTCTGGCTCTCGGCACTCCATGTCTATAACATGTGGGCCTTGAGACATGATCTCCTTAGTTATCCCTAGGGTAGGGGATAACATCTGGCTCCAAATTGGGGACATGTGCTCACCGTAGAGTGCATGAGAACCTAAAAATCTTTGGCATGACCTCTATCCTCTAAATATTAGCAAGATGAATCAATAATCTTCAAGGTGGTGATATCACCCCTCACTCATATATGATAAACGATAAGCAATCATATATACATAAATGGAGAGATACAATATGAAAATGAAACTACAACTATACTACTCTAGAATGATATACATATGGTATATACAATGAATTCAAATGCCTACCTAACTTACCTATACTTACTTGTTGGTTGAATGCTAGGTGTAGTCAAATAACTAATGAAACCATCCTAGAAATATCTCATAATGCCTACCTCTGTGCTTCATCATAAACCAAAACAAGGATAAGTCAAGAAAAAAAGCAACATGATTTAGAAAATGTGTTATATCATCGAGAATCATAAAGTCTAGCTCATGGAGGCGGGTAGGAGGGAAACAATTATGCCAAGTCACACCTCTAGTGTAACACCCCAAGGCCGAGCCCCTGTTGAATTGTAAATATGTTTATAGGTTGGTGAGCCAAGTGTTATAAGCTGAAGACTTATATGTTTATTAATTTGGAGAGCTTAGATACTTAAGGCCATGAGCCTAATATTTGTATATGTAAATGCACATATCATTAATAAAATTACACTACTGTGTGTAGACCGACCACGAAGAAAGAGTTATGGGGGACTAAGCTCCACTAGGTAGGGTAAGGGAGGGGGCTAATTGTCTATGCCTAGGGGCTAATCTAGAGGGCTTACCTCTAAAGGAATAATATTTTATTATTATTGCCAAACGCTATGGTTGACATAAGCCATGTTGTCCTAAGTTCCTGGGAAAAGGGAACGAGTACTAAGTGGACCTCATGTGGCTTCAGGAAGACATGTTTCAACCTCGGCGCATGTAGTTTATAGCTGGGAAAGCCAAATCATTGGAGATTCACTTCCCATTCTGTCGTTGCTCCCCATCCTTGTGTCGGGACCAGTTTCGAGTTTCCTCATGACCCTTATGATTCTCTAGAAGTCTGTCATCCTTCCCGATTCATCCAGGGATTCATGCTTGCACATGTACCTTCCTTGAGTCGTGCTGTGCCTTAACAATTGTTTTTGCTGCCATCACCTGAGCTATACTGAGCCTTTTTGTTTCCATCACCCTTACTAGATTTGACTTAGAAGCTGGGATGAAGAAATAGGTTTTCAGGCCTATGGTTTGAAGAGGCGGGTTGTCAGGCCCATGGAATGAAGAAGAAGGTTGTTAGGACTGCAAGAAAATCTCTCCAGGTGAGAGAGGTTACTAGAAAAGTGTTTTCCTAGAGGGAGACCAACTTCATCTATAGTGCTCAGAGAATTCTTGTCCGACCTATTGTTGAATCCCTATAAGGGAAGTGGGGAATCTGAAGGACTACTGAGAAGAGAAGTGGAACACTTCTTGGGGTGGGATAGGAATGTGGGAAATGAGAGGTGGTAGGCTATTTGTGTGAGCTGGCCCTGGGAGAAAATCCTTCCTATCAATCTATGTGACCTTCTTGTTGTCTTTGTCTAGCCTAGGAATCCCTTTATCGGTGGAGTTTAGTCTGAACTAGGGGGTGAACCATTGCCGAGCGTGATGAGCAGTGTGGTCTAAGACTGGTAGGTTCATGGAAGGTCTGGACGCAATTTGGTGGCCATTTATTGAAGGATGAGTACCAAATATCTGTTAATTGTATGTTTTGTAATTGTACGTGTGTTATAACTTGATGAGTAAGGCCTGGATATATCAGCTATGTTGTGTGTGTAGGCTTACTATTATTTCTGCATTAATCTGTGTATGGTTAGAATATGTCGTGTGTATGCATATATTGTCGGTATGTTTTAATGATTATTTCCAGATGAATAAGTGGCATGAAAATAATGTTGTAAATATTAATTGTGTTAGATATGAATGCATATAAATTCACAAAATGGTATCAGAGCTAAGTGAAACGTCCAAGAAGTGGCATTTCCCGATCTGTTGGTCATTGGAGATGCCATAAAATGGTATCAGAGCCATGGTTTCAACACTGAGCCTGGATGGGCCAAGAAAGTGGAGGTTGAAAAAAAGGTTTCAGAGGGAAATTGTCGTTGAAAAGGACAAAATTGAATTTTAGAGCATTCCAGAGTGACAAGAGAACACCTTGGCCATGTATCGAAGTTCAGGAGGTATAGCGGTTCAATAACGATAACATATAAAAGAGACTACAATAACCGTGGATTTGGAACCACAAGGTTTGAATTTGGGTCGTGGGATCTGTTCAAGAGAAGGAGGATCCTTCACAACTATCATATCTGGAGAAAGGTGCATGAGGATTAACTCCTAAGGACTTCGGACTTTGTGACTTCGATGAATTTTATGTGTGATAGAGAAGAAAGGGTCAAATCCCAAATTTATGAAGTCCCGAAGAGGATATACACCATAGATCTGGGGGGGGGAGTGTTACCATTGGATTTTACCAAGGACGAATTAGAACCATAGGGTTAGGCCAAGAGTAGAAGGTAAGAAAGTTCAGGAATTCGACGTTCGGGAGAAATGGGGTATGCTAAGGTGAAATGTCCCAAATCTGAAGTCTCGAAGTGACGTGGCATGCTGATGTCACTAAGGATGAATTAGATACATGGGATGTGTGCCATGTGTAAGTGAGTTAAGAACCTTTGTAAGATATAAATGCAATTAGAACGTGACATATGTCACCCACCTGATTGGGTCACGTGTTGACTTTGTGTGTCTTTCCACATGGTTCTCCTGGTGGTGGAACAAGGTAGTTAAACTGGGTGAAGAAGTTAGCTGGATCATGCATGCGTTAACATTTATCATGATATATCAAGATCGATGGCTGTGAGACATTGTGGGGATCGAATTTGCACGACAGATAATTCTATAGGGCAGTCCTACAATCCAAACCACGGTTTCCCAGAAGGGGTACGTGTCAACGTGGAGATAATTGTGGAACAATTGATGGGCTACTCAAAAATTTCCAACCATGTGCTTGCAATTTGAAAAAGTATAAAGTTTGATGAGAATGTTTCGGTATTTATTAGTTCAAGCATGGAAACCGTGGGCCGCAGTGGACGTGTGGTGCCATATTGTGAAGTTCAGATACTTGGCACTCTGGAAGAAATAGCTTGTGATGGAATGGGAGGAAGAAACCCCTAAAGTTTTGTAATGTCGAAGTAAAGTGACATGATGACATCACTGGGGTGATGTGGAAGTATGCAGAGACTCACAGTTCAAGATTTTTGGGATGTGCAAAGGTGAAATCCATCGAATCCCGGAGCATAAAGTTTTAGAATTCCAGATAAACACCCAAATCATAAGTGTTGGGTCACAGGTGTGGTCACATGTAAACCAAGGGATGAAGAAAAAGGATCTAGCACCTGAAATGTTGTTGCAGAACAGAGCTGGGCTTAGAGATTGAAGCCTGAGGGGTTTTTAACCGATCAAGACCTACAAAAAATGGAATCTGATATTCTTTTGTTGAATCAGATTGGTTTATTCTGGAAAATTATTAAAGTCCAATAGTATGGAAAAACTTGGTTGACTGCACATTTTGCAGAGTTAACAATTTTCAAAACCGAACCAAATTGCCACATAGTGCAAAGAAATGGGGAAGGCACATGGTGCTTATAGTTAGAAATATGAAGTTAGAGGAATGGATGTCATTTAAGAGTTGAAGTATCGAACTCCAATGGGCATGGATAAGGGTTAGATAAAGAAGGAAACATGATGAAAATCATTGAAAAGTTGTAGAGAGATGTCCAGACTCACCGAGCAGATAACAAAAATCTCATGAAATCCATGGAGCAATAGGGAGTATTCAACATAAAGTTGATGCAGAGCCTGGAAAGAATAGAAAATAAATTGGATAAGGAGAGTGGCTCAATCAAAGCAGGGAGTCACAAAAGAACAAAAATTTATAGCAAACATCACCAACACTCCCCGAGGCATTCCAATGAGAGAGCACACAACAACTCAAGTCCATCCCCTATTAGGAGGCATAAAAGGTCTGGGTAGGATGAAATACAAGGTAAAATGAACAAAATCAAACCTCCTACTTTTTATGGGGAGCACAAGAAGGATGAAGATGTAGAGAAATGGCTATTGGACATGATAAAGTATTTTCAATTGCATAATTACTCTTCACAAGTAGAAGAAAGAATTTCCATCTATCAACTCAAAGGTAAGGCATCCATGTGGTGGGATCAGCTTGTGCAGGTGTAGAAAATTAAAGAGAAAGATGTTACTTGGAGGGAATTCAAGAAGTAATTTGAAAATAAATACTTGGCTAAGAGGTATTATGATAAGAAAATGAAAGAGTTCTTTGAACTCAAGCTAGGAAGTATGTCCAATGATGAGTATGAAAGAAGGTTTCTAGAATTGCTAAAGTATGTCTCTTTCATCAAAGATGAGACAATCAAGATTCAAAGGTATTTGAGTGGTTTTCCACCATCCATCAGTGAAAAAATACGATATGATGATACCAAAACATTGGAGGAGACCATAAGGTGAGCTAAATGCCTATATGATCAACACAAAGCAAATAAAACTTTCCAAAAATCTTTCAGAGGAAGAAGTGAGTTAAGCCACCATTCTTCATAAATAATCCTCAGGGGAAACCAACTTCTAGAGAACCCAAAACAATTGAAATATGTGGTCAAAGGCCAAGGAAACCACCTATTCAATGTTGGGGTTGTAAAGGTGATCATATGTTTATATATTGTCCTCACATAAGTGACAAAGATAGAGATTTTCACAATGTTTAGCGAGATGAAATAATGGGGGACATGGGCAGAAATGTACCAAGGATCTATGCAGGCTTGGACAATAAGAAAGAAAAGTATCAATCACATATGATTGAAGTGGAAGGTATAATCAACAACCAAACCATTACTATGTTAATTGATTCAAGAGCTAGTCATAGTTATATAGATCCGAGGATGGTGGAAAGTTTGCAATTTCCAAGAAACAAGAATGGAAAATCTTGGTTGGTGCAGCTAGCTACTAGAGCCAAAAGAAAAGTCAATGAGATGGTTAAGTCATGTCTTATGGACATGAATGGACTGAGAAAAAGGGAATATTTGAACATCTTTCTTTTAGGATCTTATGACTTCCTAATTGGTATGGATTCGTTAGATCAAAACCATGCCATATTAGACTACCGTAGCAAGGCATTCTCTTGTTTGGATGAGGAAGGGAATCAGAGGACAGTCCAAGGAATTCCCAGGGCAGTTACTATCTGAGAAATGTAGTTGAAGAAGTGTTACAGGAAGGGATGTCAAATATTTTCATCCCATATGGAGGAAGTATCTAAGGATAACGTGCCAAATTTGGAGGATCATGCAGTCCTGGAATATTTTTATGATGTGTTCAAGGAGGTATCGGGACTACCTCCAAAGAGAGATATTGATTTCTCTATTAATTTGACACCTCGAGCAGCTCCAATATCAAAGACTCCTTACAGGATGAGTACACCAGAGTTGAAGGAGTTGCAAATTCATCTTGAATAACTTTTGAAGAAGGGCTATATACGCCCAAGTGTGTCACCTTGGGGTTCCCCAGTCTTGTTTGTGAAGAATAGAGATGAGACATTAATATTTTGCATTTATTTCAGATAGTTGAATAAAGTGACTGCAAAGAACAAGTATTCTCTGCCAAGGATTGATGATCTCTTTGATCAATTGAAGGATGAAAATATATTTTCAAAAATAGATCTTAGGTCAGGATACCATCAAGTAAGGATTAAAGAGGAATATATAAACAAGATGGCCTTCGGGACAAGGTATTGTCATTATGAGTTCACAGTTGTGCCATTTGGGTTGTCAAATGCACCAATTGTTTTCATGTGCTTTATGAATGGTGTTTTCCGGGAATATTTAGACAAATTTTTCATGTTTTTATGGATTAGATTCTTGTATATTCCAAGTCAGAAGAAGAGCATGAGCATCATTTGAGGATGGTGCTGCAAGTGATAAGAGAACATCAATTGTATGTCAAATTGAGAAAGTGCTCATTTTATCAAAACATAATTCACTACCCAGGGCATATCATTTCAAAGGATGGGATAGCAATGGACCCTAAAAATGTATAAGCCATTAGAGAATGGTCAGCACCAAAGAATGTGATAGAAGTAAGATCTGTCATGGGTCTATCTAGATATCACAGAAGGTTCATTGCAAGATTTTCAAGAATATCTCACCCCATCACTTCCTTGCAAAGGAAGGGGAAGAAGTTTCAATGGACAAAAGAATGTGAAAAGAGTTTCCATCAATTGATGCAATTGTTAAAAAATGCTCCAATTCTGAGGATCACATATCCAAATGAAGAGTTCATTGTATGCACATATGCATGTAAAGAAGGACTAGGTGGAGTCCTCAGTCAAAATGGGTTTGTTGTATGTTATGAATCAAGGAAGTTGAAAGAGCATGAAAGGCTCTATGCTAATCATGATTTGGAATTGGCAACCATAGTGCACACTTTGAAGAAGTGGAGGCACTACCTCATGGGAAAGAAGTTTGAGCTAAGGACAGACCATAACAGTCTAAAATATTTGTTTGATCAACCTACTTTGAATGCTAGGTAGAATAGATGGTTGGAATTCCTCTGTGAGTTTGAATTTGATATCAAGAATATCAAAGGAAAGGAGAACAAAGTGGTCGATGGACTCAGTAGGAGAGTGCATGCTAAAACCATTAGCATGTATCAGACGTATCTTAAATGCATAATTTCTAAAGATGCAAAAGTAGATTTGCAGTACATGGAATTGGTAACAAAATTGCAACAAGGTAAAATGTAGCAGAAAACTGAAGATTATGAATTGGGAATTGATGGAATCCTTCTATACAAAAACATAGTCTATGTAGCCAACTCTTCTGAATTGAGGAGTGCAATTTAAAAAAAATGCATAATGTGACTTATGCAAGACACTCATGGTATCAAAAAACAATCTCGATAGTCAAAAGACAATATTATTGGCCAGAGATGAAGAGGGAGATTGCTGATTTTATAGCCAAATGCTTGGAATGTCAAAAGGTAAAGAATGAGCATAGACACCTAACTAGTTTAATACAATCATTACCCATTCCTAAATGGAAATGGGAATTGGTAACAATGGATTTCATCATGGGATTGTCCAGAATGAGCAAGAAACATGATGCAATCATGGTAGTGGTGGAAAAGATTACTAAAGTTGCCCATTTCATTCCTATGAAGACTACTCATAAAGAAACTAATTTTGATGTTATTTAAATGAAGCAAGTAGCATGCTTGCATGGCGTACCCAAGACAATTGTGTCTGACAGAGACCCAAAGTTTACATCAAATTTCTGGAAGGGGTTATTCAAATGGTTCAGAACAAATCTAAACTTCAGCACAACATATCATCCTGAGTCGAATGGGAAAACAAAAAGGGAGAACTAAGTGATAGAGGACATGCTAGGGATGTATGTGATGGAAAAACCATCTAAATGGGAAGATTATCTACACTTGGTAGAATTTTCCTACAACAATGGGTATCAAGCATAACTGAAGATGAGCCTATTTGAAGCACTTTATGGAAGAAAGTGTAACACCCCAGTAAGTTGGGAAAATCCAGCTGATAGGGCAATGGTTGGGCCAGAGTTTCTCAAGGAAATAGAAGAAAAAAATGCTAAAGATCAAGTAGAATTTGAAGGCTGCCCATGTTAGATTTTTAGCTCGAGAGGTACTCAACATGTTTTGTCTTGTATGTAGATGTTACCTTAATATTTACACTACCAGGAACTTAACTTTGTAATAGTTTTTATAAAGTGGTTTAAGTGGTTCTTTTACTAAAGTGACTTTTTAATAAAGTGTACCTTCTATTTTTAAAGTGACTTTATTTTCATAAAGCACTTATGTAATAAAGTGAAATTCACTTTAATTTTAAATGAGACATTTTGGAGGGAATGGATCATGACCCTTGATCTTGAAAAAGGCAAGATCTAATCTTGGCCTTTGGATCTAGGGTTGGGGAAGGTGAAAACACATTTTGGGGGGAAAATGTCATTTTCAGATTATAAAAGATTGCATTGGGTAGTGTGCAAGACAAGTTTAGAAGACACCGAGAAGATGAGAGGAGTTGAGTTAGAGAGATTTTTTGAGTAAGCTTGAGAGAGGAAAGTGAGCAGCAAAGAGGGCACATTTTCCAAGGAAAGAGGGCATGATTCCGTAGAATTTTTTTTGAGTTTTTGGCTGAAATATTTTTCTACTATGGGAGGCCATACTTTATGGATCCGTACAGTTAGTACAATCCATACGATTCTGTACAGTTCATACATTCATATGGATTTGGGCATGAAAATCGAGGCATTTTGGGCATGGTTTTCAAGGCATATTTCATATTTTTTTGTGGCTTTTTCTGGGCCTTATGGAACAATCCGTACAACTAACTTTGGGCATGGAAAACAAGGTACAAAGGAGGTTGTACAACGGTATGATTTTGGCACGAAAAACACGACAGATTTCTGTGGGACAAATTTGGTGTTGTGAGGTATTTTCCTTGGCTGGAAATGTTATTTTGCTACTGATATGTACTTTCCTGAAGATAAATAATAGATCTCTCTCTCTCTCTTGTTGGGTTTCCCCACATTGGGGATTTCCTTGGCATTTGCCTAAATTTCTGTATATTATGGGTTGTTGTCTACTGTGTATTTCCACTGCATATTTTACTTAGAAATGTGTATTTCTCCTTATGGTAATTTATGAATGTGGGTTTTATGCATTTATGAAATTTATGAAGACAATTATCTTTAGGTTTCTAAGTGTTTGACATAATATTAGCTTGCTGATTTTTGTCATTAAAAATCTACAACCCAAGACAGACATACAAGTTATGCTGATAAGAACATAACTCACATGGAATTTAAAGTAGGGGATAATGTATTTCTGAGAGTGAATGCCAACAGAAGATCCCTGAAGTTTGAAAATTGTTCAAAGTTGGCAGCTTGGTATTGTGGGTCGTTTGAAATCCTAGAGAGGATTGGTCCAATAACATATAGGCTTGCATTTCCTGCATGCATGTCTATTGTAAGGTAGCTAGAGAGGCAGTGGGGGGGCTCATAGGGCCCATAGTGATAATAGTGGAGGTCATTCAATGTAAGGTGGATTAGGTCCACTATATTATTAAATAAGACCCACTATGGTAGTTAGATATAATAAATGGGTAATTAGATATAATAAATGTAAGATGACTTCTTAGAAGATTCTACTTATAAAAGATTCATCCTCTAGAATGTCTTAGATGATGGTAGCACTATATAAAGGGATTCAAGCAATGTAGTGAGATATGAAGAGAAGTATTGTATTTGGAGCGATATCTCAATAGGAGGATGCCCCCTCAAAGAGACAAGTGAACATGAGAGGATCCCTTCCATAATAGGATCCATTGTATGGTGTTGCCCTACCCTAAGGGTTTGATAGTAATAAATAAGATTTTTCATATTGTTCATGTATATATATTTTGGTGCTTTTGTATTCAGTATTTGGTTCTTAACAAGTGGTATCAGAGCACTTTCCTTGGTAGATATTGTGGGCAAATATTTTTTTATTTTTGCAGTTTTTTTTTTCTCGGAAAAGAACAAGAGGGCCGCGACATTCTAAAACGTTTTGGGTATATTTATGTTCAAAATTTGTAGAAAAATGTTTTATATATGATTTCCTCTCATAAAAACACCCAAGTTTAAAAAAAAAATCGTCCAAAACGGAGTCCGGGAAGTCAAGATATTGAAGTTTTAAAATCTGCAAATTTTCAGGGTTTTTTTCCGTGGACGACGACACGATTTTTTTATTTATTTCTATTGCAGTTGAGGCTGAATTTTTCCAAGAAAGTTACAAATCTGAGTTCCTCTCACAATTTCACCCAATTTCAAAAAACAAATCAGCCGAAACGGAATCCGGGAAGTAAAGTTATGAACATTTTAACTTCAACAATTTTTTAGGGTTTTTCCAGAAAAAGCTGTGATTTTCTGCCGTAACTTATTGGGTGAGTTCATAGGATGCTCAAATGGCTATTTCTTCTCAAAACCTGAAAGAAATTCTTGAATCATTCAAAAATCAATTGTTTCATGCATTGGATGACAGATTGGATGCATTTGTAGATGGCCTCACAGATAGCCTCACAGACAACCTCAATGATAGTTTTCGTAGTATTCAAGATTCATTGAATAACATGCAGGAGAGATTTGTTATGGAGGGCCTCAGGGATGAATATAATCAATAAATATATGCTTGGTATGATTTTGAGGCAGATTGTGATGATTGGTATATGGATAGTTGTCATTTCTGGGATGACAACCACTTTCATATTTTATTTGATGACTCTACTCCACCTTCTGTAGAGAACATCAATGTCCACATCAGGAGCTAGTTACCAACGTTCAGTCTACATATTCTACAATGGTATTATTCATTCCAGATTCTGCTAAGATCCTTTTCCACTATGTGGATGGATATTCTTATTTGGATCCACATGATAGGTGTCAGTCTTTGGAGCATCATTTGGAGTTGGTTATTGGGTTCCAAAATATTCCACGTGGAGTTCACATGAGCACTTGGACATGGGACCCGGGCTTATAATGGTGGTTGGACTACTTCAGCATGGTGGATTTCCTTTTTACATGGGACCTTGGTTCTTCAGTCTTCTTCAGCATTATGGTCCACAATTATCCATGGGACCCTGGTATATGGTT
>JZKD02S1920696.1:1079396-1095351 GCA_000966675.3 Picea glauca | reverse complement strand
GGGCTCTACACAGATACATCCAAACTGAAATGGATTTTCTGGACATCTCATCACTCGGTGCTGCCTATCGATATGCTGTTAAAATTGAGTAGAAATTTAAGCACCAGAAAAAATGAGAGTTCACTTCTACAAATCCGCAACAACCAAAGTATGACAAAGACAACCCTAACAAACAGTCTCCCAAAATCCAATCCAAGACACAGGAAAAGAAGGATCACAAGAAGACAAAGAAGGACACCGGAAAATGTTGCGATTTCCATAAAATCCCCTGGCACAAAACCGATGAATGTCGCTCAAAACAGTCATTGGTGGCCAATATCAAAGACAAGGAGCCGAACCCTGATTCAGAATCTAATTCCAAAAATAATGGTAAAGGACAGATCATTGACGCAGACCCCACTGCTATTGTCGTGACTACAACAATTCAACCAGAAGAACCAACAGATCCTGAAGAGGGGGAGTGCCTTTTTCATTCACAGATGTGGGTGAAGGGGACCCCGCTGCATTTTATTGTTGATAGCAGAAGCCAGAAGAACCTCATCTCAGTAGAGGTCGTGAAACAATTGGGATTTTCGACAACACTAGACCCGCAACCATACAACATCAGGTGGCTTCGGCAAGGATGAGATCTCCATGTCAACCAACAGTGTCGATTGTCATATGGAATCCAACCCTTCAAGGATGAGGTATTATGTGATGTTTCCGCACTTGATGTCTGTGATGTTCTCTTGGGCCAACCATATATGTGGAGATGCCATGTTGTTTATGAGTCTCGACCCTGTAGTGTCATTGTTACTTTGGGGGGTCATCTCTACAGAATACCAGAGGTAGTTCCAACTACTGTTCCACCTAAAAAGTGTCACATGGTAGTATCTCATACTGCAAAATTCAGCTTCTTCACAATCTGTTCAAAAGGAGAACAAAAGGACACTGAAACCACTACAGCCTTGCCCCAAGCACGTTCTATCCAATAGAAGCAGGTTGACAAGGTTGCAACAAAGTGTAAAGATTCCTTCTGCACATCTTCCTCTCATGTATCTCAACTTGTTGAGCAGCCTCGACCGAAACAGGTTCATGACAGACTTCCACAAACTAAGCAACGCAACATCTCCAACAATACACGAAGCTCACCCAGATGTAGATCGAGCAAACACTTTTCCCTCTCCCCCGGGAACTCAAAGGAATGGAGACCATTTCTTCCTAAGGAGGGAGGATTGATCCAGGTGGATATCGGTGGGCACCCACCTTTTTTGACTGGCTCAAAACAGTTTTCTGGCAATTTTGGCAATTTACTATTTTTAGCAGGTTTTAACTTCCGGGGCCATTTTGAGGGCCCAAATGAAGGTTTTTTGAGATCAAGGTTCTCAATGATATATGAAGGCATTATTCAGCCTCCAAAATGAATCTCCTTGATGATACCTTTCCAACGAGCTATCATACGCCTAAAACAAAGATATTATGCAAAAGTTATGACCCCGGGAAGTTGATGTACTAACTTACCCAAACGGGGCCACATGACTTTTGGCACTTCATCTCCTAGGGTTAGGTTTTTGGATGCCTAAGAATTTTTTCATTCCTGTTTATTTTAAAAGGGCCTTCAGAGCCTCATTGTAATCATCTTCTTGCGAATGCGAGTAGTCATCACATCTCTTCTCAGAGATAAGCTGCCACCATTCTAGCGAGTCTTTCATTCTGTATTTTACAATCTCTGTACATTTCTTTCATTAATAGAAACCATGTATTACTGTATATCTATGTTTATGGTTGCATATCTGATACATTTCTATTATATTATTGAATATCTGCGATATCTCTGTGCATTTCTTTATTATATCTCCGCTCTCATTTCATGCCGAAAATAATCCAGATCACATCATTCTCTTCATATTGTGAAGGAGAGATGGGATATTGGATAGATTCATTGGACAAAGGAGTGAATACTAATGCTTCATCCTCATAATTCACTTATTTAGTTATATCCTTACTGCATTTTATCAAATTATGGGAAAACTCTTGTTCCTCTTCAAGGGGTTGACAACTTTCTTCATAAATTTCACCTTCTATATTAGAGGGTTCTTGGTATTGAGTATGGTACACATCCTTTATATCTTCCATAATCTTAGTGGTGAACCCTTCATCCTCTAGGGCTACTGCGCGATTCTGAAGGGAATCTTCATATGTCAGGCATTCTGGTTTCACAAAATAAATAAACCTATTGATGAGGTCTACGAAAGATGATATACCCCTATATTTGAAACAAGTCCTAAACCAATATTGCAAAAAATATGGCAGAGAAAGTATGGAAAATTTTACTAGAACATCCTCCCCTCCCAATTCTATCTCACTTATATACTTCAAGAATTCTACAATGTGATTAATTGGGAGGCCTCCAAATCTTGGAGAGTTGTTTAACCATTTTGTATCAAAATAATGTGGGTATCCTTGAATTTTTTTGAAATTAATAGTCGGATACACTTGTTCCCATGGCGCCATGATCCCATAACTTGTAAATATCATAGAATTGAGAGTAAGGTGTCACCTTGGAAAATGTTAGTCGAGTCACCAAATATCCTCTTAAGGATTATCAAAGGGATTAGGGAATCACCCTCAGTGGATTTTCCAGGTAATATTTGTGAAAAGAAAGCTTTGGATAAAGGCTTACCAAAAACATGTCGTTGAGAAAAAATGACTCAGTGTTCCCCAGCAGAAGTGCCAAAATGTTATCGGACAATTTGTACCTACCCTAAATCCCAAGGCAAGTGGGTACAAAATTGGCGTAACTGGGAATAACCTACCATTGTCACCTTAATAGGATATCCCTTTCTATTTAGTAGTATGTCAAGACTACCCCAGGGGAGACGTCCCCGATGACCTGGGGGGTTTGATAAGGATAAGGAAAGTAATCACAAGGAAACCCTTCCCCTCTCATAGATCACTCAAATCAAAGGGTTATTTTTGTCTTATAGAGATGAAGCAAATAAATAATATTTTGTACCTTCCCAGAACAAGACAACAAGGCAAAAAGGGGCACTTTCCAAGTACCAAAATGATGTTAGTACTTCATAAGACAATGAAACTTAAAAAATTAAGCTAGATGATATGAATTTGCAGCAATAAAATAATTTATAAAAACAATAAATATTTTATAACATCCACAATAATTATGCCTTGAAAGTTCTTGAAAACAACAAGAAGAAATAACTTTAACCTAGCTGAATTATAAAAGCTTGTCACAAGCAAGTTTGGCAATTCCTAGCTAGAAAAATAGGTCACTTTTGCAGAGAACTTGCTACAATTAGATGTCTGTAGCAATATTTTGCAACAATGTCAAATTCTAATGGTCAAAAGTGCAAGAAAACACCATAAAAAGTTAGCAATTACCTCACAAATTGACTAGAAATTATCACAATTGAGTTTTGAATGAGTTAAGTGCAAGTTATGTAGGGAAATTTATCCAATCAATGTATGTTTGTATGGATGTAGCGATGTTTTGCAATGAAAACAAGTTATCTAAGGAGTTATTCTAGTTTAGGGTTAACAAATGTTATTAAAATCTTCTAGGATAACAGTTTGAGTGTTTGTTTGATCAATCAACACTTGCAAGTGGTAGACTAGTGCCTTTATATGGTAATGGATTCAATAATGGAAACATAAAATCTTAGAGGAAAAATAGCAATGATATTTTTATTTCAAAGGGATGGAGAGGATGAGAAAGGTTTTGGTATCCCAAGGCCTCAAACATCCAACTCCTAGAGATAATTGATATAAAGTAACAAAGGTTAGTGTTACACATTATTTTGGTCACCTCAGTGATCAACTGACAACATGTGTTCATGTTCCTTGAAAATATTAAAAGATACTTTCTCCATGAGAAAAGTGGTTTTCTTTCCTCTTTCAAAAACCATAACAAGGAAGGTCGTCGCACCCTACTATATACATGGGGTGCGGCGATGCTTGATTGTCACACTCTACCCTAAAAATGGATTGTGACGTCATCATATGATTCTTGTGAATAGGGTGCGATGATGCTTAAAGCATAGGAAAAGTCAAAATTCATGAATGTTGTAGAAGGGAATATTCTAGAAGATGAGGCGACATCCAATCGATTTGGATCTTATTCTCTTCTCTGATTTAGTGGGATCATCCTAATATCCTCATCCATCTCTCTTTCACACTATGTAAAGAAGGATCTCTCATGGAAAATGGTAAGGTTGAATAGGCTAAGATTTGCATGGAGAGTTCTACTTTAGATTATGCTTGAGATCTTTGCTTTAGTTCTTCAAGTCAGTTTGTGGATCTTCTTCATTCAAGGCATTGGAGAAAAGGTGTGTGTGTTGAATAAAAGAGCCATTGAAATGGGACCTTACAACATCAAGGCATAGGTTGTATTCTCCACTTTCCATTTTATTTAATACAATAATACATTTCTTCCCTATAAAAGCATCTAGACTTCTATTGTATAATTCCTTGATCTTATACATAGACTTCATTAGAATATATATATCTTTGTTTCCCCTCTTTGTTGGTTTGTGATTCTTAGAAAGGATTACCATCCTTCAAACCCAAGGAAGGAGCTACAAGGACGACACTAGTGAGGATCAAGCGTCATTTAAAAGGTATTTCACTTGTACCTCACTAAACTAGTTTATATGACAATGAAGTTTAAGAAGAAGTATGTATTTTGTCTTGTTTTGTTCTAGTTTCCTGAGGAATTTAGGGAGATCTGTTCATGTCTACTCTTACCAATTAGTCTGATAAACAAATTGGTGACCATATTGGGGATACAAATTCTTTTTTGGTTTTTTCTTCTTATTTTCTTTTAGCCTGCCTTCTTTTGGTTAATTTCATTCTTCAAGTCTGTGGGTGATCCATATTGACTCCCTACGCCTGAAGGTTTAGTGAGAAACTTTGTCTTTCTTCCCATTTTCCTTTATTTTAAGAGAGCATCGCACTGTAGTCTATAGAAATCCTGTGATGATCCTCTGATGTCACACTCCACTAGTGCAAACCAGTGCGATGATGTTTCACTATACCTTATTGGCAACATGCGATGACCCTAGATCATCGCACTGTGCTCCACTACAACTTATGATGATTCCTATAGGAATTGCTTGGTGATAGCCATTCTATTTTCTCTACCCAGTTTTGCCTATACTGCCTGGGATGAAATTATGACACTAGTGAATGATTGATTTATAAGTTTGAAGCTTTCGTTTGATTGATTTTCGGAAATTGAAAGTTTTCTTTGTAAATTTTGCAAGTTTTTCTTTTGGTTTTTTGTCACAAGGGTATAATCTCTAGATCTTGGTCCTGAGTGCTTGTTTGACAAAGAATGCTTGATTTATTTGGAGTTTTGGATTTTTTTTACTTTCTGGATTGCTAATTGATTGAGAGACAATTTTTTGTTTGCATTTGACGAAAGGTTTTCTTATCATTTCATTTTTGTCTACATTATGGGTTTGATTTGGGAATAGTGTTGAGAATGTGCTAATTTTCTTGGATTACACTTTCTTTTCTTCATTACATATCTGATATGATTTGAGAAAGAAATAAATGAATTCATTCTTCTTTTAAGTAGTCTTTTACAAGAAAATTGTTGCATTCAAAATATTTGTTAAAAGAGAAAAAATGGAAAATTTAGTAGTTTTTGATTATTTGGTATCTTTTTCATTCAAAAATTGAGAAATTGTGTTTCGTAGATTTTGTATTTCAAAAATAGACACCTTCTCCCTACTCTAATTAGATTTCATCGAATTAAAAGATTGCATATCGTATCTTCTTGCATTTTATTGGGTCAAGGTCACATACATCATCAATGTCATTTATGTTTCCCTTTTGAGTAAGCAACAACCTTTAAAATACAACGCAATTTTAAAATTTATTAGCAACTTTTATTTTCTATAACTTCTCTACACCAACATTATCTCAGATAGTTCTTTGGAATAGGATGTAAGGAACACTCTCCAAAGCATCAAAACAAACAATAATATCTTGTTATAGGGAGAGCTCAAATCCACTTGCTACATTTTGTCATGGGAAGCCCTTCTAACACAAGGGTCAATCACAAGGTTGCATTAGGACTGGAAGAGTTACTCACCCTGCTTTGTTAGTCTTAGTGTAGAGATTGTGCATATTATTGGGGGTCACTTGAGAAAAAAATATTATGGGGACCTTCTCGAGTTGATTTCGAGCTTAGATACCCTGCCTTTTCACATGGATCAGACTGTTGACTGTTTCCTGAGGAATCATTTTCGTAATTGGTAACCTTAGTGGCCTATCTCTTTAGAGTCTTTACATGAGGTGACTGTGGAGGGACAAGTATTCATAGTACCTAGAATCAACGTTGGCCAAACTCACTCGGGCTCTTTGGAGGGTATACCCATGATTGTGTGTAGGAGTTTTCACCAGGGTGTAAGTCCATTAAGCAAGTCGTTAACATAAATTTTCCACCCACTTTATCCTAGCCCCTTCTTGTATTTATTATGTGACGTTGGATTTCATCACCAACTAGTGAATTATAAATATGAAGGTTTGTTTGTATGTTTGATTTCTAGATTTTATTAGTGAGTGTTGTTTGTTTCTCTAGTTGGCCATAGATTTGTTTCATTCTTTAATTGGTGCGACCAACATCGACCCTAGTCATTCACATAGGATGCAAGGGCTACCTCAGGAAGATCCGAAAGATTAAATTCATTTCCTTCCTAACTCACCAGAGGGTTCTCCTGAAGGAGCAGTCAATAACAACATAGCCTATGAGATTGGAAGTTCTACTCCATTGGAGGAGTCAATACTTTCCGTAAATCCGTTATTGAGTGTTGTACAAGATCCACATTTGCTCTGGATAAATTCATCAGGAGACGTTGTTGCTGAAGATTATATTCAAATACCTACTAGACCTCATGAAAACTCTGGTGTAGACGATACACTTTTTCAAAGTGAGTCATTTAGAACTCTGGTTCATACTGCTGGAATTTTTAATCCTAGCTCCGTCCCTATCCATTCTTTTTGGAGGACCTCTTTGGGACACGATATTTTTGATAAACTAGGAATGAGTCCTAATCAACCTATGGTATCACAAATGCATGTGACTTCCACTACTTATACAATACCTTTAGATAATTTCACTGGCACAACCAGTAATGTCGAAACAATTTCAGACCATTTGTTGGTTGGTTCTCACTCGATTCTTCCACTCCAACTCGCTAACTCTACCATGGTCCCACAAGCTACACCTATTTCTTCCAGAAATACAGTCATCACTCAAGATCCTATTGGAACAATGCTTCATCTTAGATAAAATATATCACTTCCCCTTGGGTATAATACTTTGAATACTTCCATTGCTAATCCTACCCATAATCCATCTGGAGGGTCTAATCTTTTTGTTCCTCCTGGGTATAATGCTGCTAGTCATTTTGTTCCTACACCTATCCAGGTTCTCTCTAGGGGGACTTACATTCTTCCTCCACCTTCGTCTGGAGGATCTAATCGTCCTAGCCCTAGTATCTCCAATCAAGTTGGAGGCACCAATAATTTTTTCACTTCTAGTTTTCAGATTCTCGTTGGAAGTCAACCTCGGGATGGGGGGAAACCTCAAGTTGGAGGCCATAACCCAGTTAATGGACAAAGTATACTTGGATTACAATATCAACCTTGGAATATTCCTTTCCAAGGGAACCAAAAACCATCTAGGGGGAAACATCCTCAAGTTAATTCTTTTTTACCCCCTAATCTCGAGCAACCTTATCCAGGTTCTATGAATCCTACTTGGGGTCAAAATTTTCAGTCTAATGCTCCTTTCCAAGAAAGATTACATAATCAACCAACTCCTATTGGCTCTTCGACTCAAAATCCTCCACCACCAAATTTTTTAGGACTATCTAACTATATACAAACTTCTTATGGTCCTACTGGTATACCTATGGGACTACCTCCTCAAAACTACTAGTTTCCTCAAGTGAATAAACAGTTTCCCTTTCTTTCTACTTTGGATTTACCAGATTTATCTAGGATTTTGAATGATCCTATTTTGTATTCTCCTTATTGGCCCTTCATACCTGCTAAATTAGCATCAAACATTCCTATGTTTGATGGCCGATTAGGAGAAGACCCAAATAATCACACCATAACTTTCCATCTTTGGTGTTCATATAATTCATTGATTGATGGCTCCATTAGATTACGACTTTTCCAACGAACTCTTATGGGTTCGACAAAAAAATGGTATATTGAGTTACCACGAGGATTATTTAATGAATTCAATACCTTATCCATGGCATTATTAACACATTACCAATTGCCAATACGATATGAGACAAGAACTGAAATTTTGAGTTCATTTAAACAATCCTCTTCTACTCACATTTCCGATCATATTCATGAGTGGAGGAGGAGAAGACGCTTAATCAAAATTCCCCTTCCTGATCAAATATTGGCTGAGTGGTTTACCAAATCACTCATTGGTCCTATATCCCATGATGTTTCCATGGGTGGTGTCATCATTGAAGAGAAGACGATTAGTCGTGATCAATATCTGGATCTCATTTATTCACAAACATGCACATTATATGACTTGATCCCTGATGCTCCTCATCTATCTACGGATCCTACCCTAACACCTCCAGTAGCTTCTCATGCCACTGATGGTGTGATTGGCACTTTTCATGTTGAGACTCAGTTTAAAAACACCATTCATTACAATCCCAAGTCTAATACCTATAATGTACAAAATACTCCTAATCTTAATCCTTCTCTTGGTAAAACCTATGAAGTTAATTCGGTTCAATTTACACCTACCAGTAAACATAAAAATAAAAATAAAGGGAAGGCTAGAAATAAGGAGGACAAAAATAATAATCAACAATCCGAGAAACCCAAAACCCATCCTGCTGATGATAAAGACAAGAATAAACCTAGTTATCCTTGCCTTATCTATGGTGAGGATCATTATACGAAATATTGTCCATGACGTGCTGAGGTTTCTAAGTTTCTGCAAGGAACTGGGACACCTCCTACACCGACCATATTGTCACAAACATTTACTTCTCAGAAGCAGGCCCGATTGGTCATTCATGACCAACCTTCTCCCTCTACCACATCCTATGTACCTATGTTTACTAGTGACTCCATGAAGAGCAAAGTTGCAGTCACAACTCGAGCCAAATATTATTCTCCTTCGAAAGAGAAAGTTGATGATTCACCACCTCTATTGGTTCAACCTCCCCCACCAACTTCACCTCCAAATGGTCCTCTTCATCTCGAATGATAACGAATAGATACAATTCTTTGTCCTACTCCCAAGGGAATTGTTCGGAATTCCTCATTTAATCCTCATGCACATGTTGCCCAAAACTACAGTATTGTAGAGGACCTTTCACAAGCACCCTATGTGATGTTATCTCTCAAAGTCCTTCAAAGTTGTCCTACTCAAAGGAAGGCACTGTTAAGAGATATTGGTGGAGTTGATCCTACCGATACCAATTTGATAATATTTGACTTGGAAGATCATATTCCAAGGCTTCCTCCTCAATTAGCATTTCAAATACAAGTTGTTGTGGAACATAAAAATATTTGTCGAACTGTTATTGTTGACGGAGCCTCGAATTGCATCATGTCTGTCAATTTTTGGAAAGATATTGGCTCTCCTTCCCTTACCAAGTCACACAATACTCTTAAGGATTTTAATGGTACAGGGTTTAAACCTCATGGTGTTCTTCGTTCATTGTCTATTATTGTTGTGCCTCTTTTGTCACCTAAATGAGCAAAACAGAGGTGCTTACAAGCTTAGTTGGGTTAGCTAAGCGATATAGCAGTAAAGGAAAAGGTTAGAAAAAGAAACATAAAAGACTAAGCTAAGAATTAAACTAAGAAATGAAAGAACAACTAAACTATTGAGCATAAGGACATAAGAACAAAAAACCAATAAGACTCATGTCATTAATGGAAAGGATTATATTAGTGAAAAGAAAACACCAAGAAGAAAGAGGACTTTGGGTCCCTTCTTCCTCCAAGGGAGGGCTCTTGGACCCCCAAAACTAAGACTTTCTTACAAATTTTAAAGAAATAGTGAAAGAATCCCAAGCTAATCCACTCAAGAGGTGAGATGGATTGCCCAAATGTAATGATGCTAGTATGCTCTTGATGAGAAAAGAGGATTCCCCAAGAGAATAGAAGTAGCATAACCTTGCAAATGAATTCCTTGAAAATGTAGTGCACCCATGGCCTTATTTTATAGCACCACTTTGAGGTATTGTGAAAACATCTTTTAGTGTGAAAAGGGGTTGTTTAGGGCATTTTTAGGTCTTTGACCAGCCACGCAGTCGGATCCAACCAAGCTTTGGATGTCAAATCAACTTGGAAGTTGAACCAGAAGTGGATGGGAGGCCGACCAATATCATAAATGTGTCGTTCTTAGGTGTGTGCAGATTTTAGCGACCACAGTCACGCATCGTGCGCATGTGCGCTTTTCGTGTGTTTCTGGATGGTGCATCTGCGCGCGAGCCCTGTGTAGTCATAGCGCACCTTAATTTTATCACTGGTTGTATATTTTTGGACCTTTTGGAAATGATTTTATGGTAATTTTGGTCCATGGGTGACCTCATAACTGTTTGAAGATGCTGGATTCCTTTAACCATTTGCGGATGAAATTTCAGTGATAACAATTATGTTAGAAGGTAAGGCAGTTAATGTCGAGGTTGAGGTATTTGATGCACCTATTGATTACAACCTTATACTTGGCCATAGCTAGATTGATTCCATGTGCTCAGTTGTTTATACTCTTTTCCATGTGTTGTGTTTACCACACGAAGGAAAATTCATTACTATCGATAAACTGGCCTTGTTTAATTCTGATTCATGTACTAGCAACATACCTTTCATTTCAAAAACACCTCCCAGTTATGAGAATGTCGATGTGGTTCTTTTAAAAGATTCAATGTTAATGGGTATGTTTCCTATTCCACCACCCGATATTCCTCCTCTTTTTGTCACCTTGATTAACATGATATCAACCTCTATTCGTGAAACCCTTGAGTCTTATGACCCTTGGATAGTACCTAGCTCTGGTGTCTATCTTTGTTACGATGACCGAATGCCTTTGAGTCCGGTAGAATCAACTTATCAAGCTATTCAATCGAGAACTCCTTCTCCTCCTTCTCCCTGTGATACATATCCTCATCCATTTCATGTGATATTTCCCATTGATAAGATGATCATGAAAGTCATGTCCATGTAAAATACTCCATGGGATGATGGGATCATCATTCTATTATCTTCCTAGAACCTGAGACCATAGAGAGATACCAATGGATTTTGACTCCGTCTACCATTGTTGTTATTTCCTCTGTTCCTAAATCAACACACGATGTTTTGTATGAAGGGAACTTGGGTAATATTTCACTCATTTTCCCTCTTGACATCTTGATTAAACCTAGAGTCGTGGAAAATGTTCACATCAGTGCCTCATGTTCTACTAATGAGGTCCTTACTTATAAATCCCCTTTTCAAGAATTCCATGATGTTTTTTCCTAGAGTTACAAAGAGATGCCTGGTATTGATACTGATATTGTTGTGCATGAGATTAAGACTTACTCGGATGCTAAACCTGTTTGGCAGAGACTTCTTCTAGTACACCCATGCAAAGCTGCTAATATTAAGCTTAAATTTGAGAAACTTCTTAAAGCCAGTTTTGTGTATCTTGTGGCTTTGACTGATTAGGTGTCCAATATTGTTCTGGTTAACAAGAAACAAGGAATGATTTGTGTTTATGTAGATTATAGGGATATAAAAAAAGCTTGTCCCAAAGATAATTATCCAACCCCTTTCATTGACCAGATTGTTGGCGATTGTGCTAAGAGTGAAATCTTCTCCTTGATGGACAGTTTCTCTGGCTATAATCAAATAAATATTTTTCATGTGGATCAACATAAGACTACTTTTATTTTCCCTTTGGGAACCTTCACATACCGAAAATTGCCTTTTGTTCTAAAAACTTCCGGTGCGACTTTTCAGCGTGCTATGTCTTACGCTTTTCATGAAATTAAGCATATTGTACAACCCTATCTAGATGATCTACCAACACATTCTATGCGTCGTTAAGATCACTCGACACATCTACGTGCAATTTTCCTATGCTGTCATTATTATCGCATATGATTGAATCCACACAAATGTGTTTTTTGTGTGGAGTCCAGACGACTTCTTAGTTTTATCGTGTCTATACATGGTATTAGGGTAGACCCCTTGAAGGTTGAGGCCATTCTCAATTTACCTCCTCTTTCCACACTATGCTAACTCCAAAGTTTGCAAGGGAAGGAATTTTTTTTACGTCGATTCATTCCCAACTACGTTGAATTAACAAAAGGATTTACTCGGATTCTCAAGAAAGGTTATGATTTCGTATGGGATGACACCGCCAACAAATCCTTTGAAGCTTTGAAACTTTCCTTAACCCGTACACCGCTACTGTCTCCACCTGATTATAGTTGAGATTATTTACTGTACTTAGTTGCTTCAGAATCTACCATTGTTATGGTTCTAGTCCAAGAGGATGATCCACATGATGAACATGTTATATACTATTTGAGTTGGAGTGTCACGACCACCAAAATCGAATATTTACATGTGGAGAAACTGGCCTTGGCAGTTGTTCAACATTTTCATCACTACATATTATTACATAAAACCATAGTCATTTTCAATTGCAACCCCATGCAACACATCCTTAATCGACAATTGTTGGGGGGGAAATACTCTAAATGGATAGTTATTCTCCAAGAGTTTGATTTGGAGTTTGAATGCGCCAAGTCAAAGAAGTTTTTGGTTTTTTCCGAATTGATATGTGAACTTCCCTCTACTGAAACAAAAATTGTTGTAGAGGATTTCTTACCTGATGAATATCTCTTTCTGATAAGTTCTAACAACATATGATATGGATTTATTATCATTTATATCCAAACCCAAACTTTCCATCTTGATCTTTCTAGTACATATCGTATTCAAATTAGGTATCAAGCCTGCCAATACATTATCCTTGGTGATACCCTTTATCATCGTGGTATTGATTCCATGTTTCGACGATGTCTCACCTATGATGAAGATGAGAAATATTTGAATGACTGCCACTCTCGAGAATGTGGTGGTCATATATTTGGGTATGCCACTGCCCAAAAGATCTTATGAGCTGTTTATTTCCAGCCTTCATTATTTAAGGATTGGATTACTACCATCCAAAAATTCCACGCTTGTCAAACTTACAACAATAATATCTGATCTCATCCTGCTCCTCTTCACCCTGTCATTTCCATTGGTCCATTCGATAAATGGGGCATTGACTTCATGACATGTAACCTTCACTTGGTCGAGGGGCATGGATAAATCATTGTATAAGCTGTGTATTATTTCACTAATTGGGCCGAGGCGATGCCTACATTTGATAATACCCATAAAACTGCAACATTATTCATATTCAATCATATCATTACTAGATTTTGTGTCCCTCAAGCCATCATCAATAATCATGGTAGTAATTTTAAAAATTTCATGATGTCTTAACTTACCGAGAAGTTGGGTCTTCGACATGAAAACTCAACCCCCTATTATCCACAGGCCAATGGCCAGGTTGAAGCAATCAACAAATTTCTCACTACTATGCTTCGATGGATGCTAGGAATTCATAAGTCAAGTTGGCACACGATGTTGTTCTCAACATTGTGGGCCTATTGGACATCAATTAAGTCTGCCATAGGGTTCACACCTTTCCAATTAATATATTGTATTGAAGCAATTTTTCTGATCGAATGTGAAATCCCATCTTTGAATCTAGTTTTCAAACTCCTCCCTAACACCTCAGCTGAAGATGATTGTATTTTTTATTTAATGCAATTAGAAGAGAGCCGCCATGATGCTACCTTATTCATTGAAACTCAGAAAAAACATTTCAAATCTCAATATGACAAGCATGTCAAACCACGTGTATTTTCTGAAGGTGATCTAGTTCTCCTTTATGAACAAGATCTTGATTTACTAGGGGACGGTAAATTTGAGCCCATATGGCAGGGTCCTTATATTGTGAAATGAGTGTTGGAGAAAGGGGCTTATGAGCTAGTAGATTATGATGGAATTCCTTTGAGTGAACCCATAAATGGGCTTTACTTGAAGAAGTACTATGCTTAAATAATTTTTTCATGAGTGCTGTTTATTTTTAGTGTATCATACTCTTGTGTTCTTTTTCATTTTTGGTTCCACCTTTCAACTGCATACCTTTCATTGTTCTTGGTTTCCAGACGTCGGTGTATTCACTACCCTATTTTGTCTTCGCTGATGGTGCTAGTTGTAGTACTCAAAACTTAGCATCTGCTTCTTGGGAAATCTATGCACCTACGGATGAGTTGATCAATCTACATGGTGTTTTCCTTGGTCATGCAACTAATAATATCGTGGAATATAGCGCAACTATCGAGTTTTTAAATGATGCAATTTCACTCGGAATATGTCATATTATTGTACGACTTGATTCATAGTTAGTAGTACTACAATTGAGTAACATTTATTCCATATGAAGTCCTACTTTGTTAAGGGTATATTTACGAATTCACCTCTTGGAAAGACATTTTGATTACATCGAATATCAACACATTCATAGATGTATAAATACATTGATAGATGCATTGGATAATTCTTTGTTAGACAGACATTTGAGACATTTATAAATCCAATCACACTTTTTACAAAAACAAGTAAGCTGGTAGGAACTTTATATTTATAACAATAAAATTTTACAAAAAAGTGTTTTGTCCAAAGACCAAAATATCAAAAATGTGAATCTCATGGCTTCATGTACAAAAATCATCAATGATTCTTCTCACTGTAACAAGCGAATTCCCGTGCTACTTTACGAAGAAGTCGATCGATAGATGCAGATACGCCTAGTGTGTGGCATTGATAATGCCTAGGAATATCATCCACCATGGTATCGAGAACATGCATAGTTAGTCACTCCAGGTTCTATTCTATAGCCTTGATATCTGAGGCAACCACCCTGTTGGATTACTGAGAGGCGGGGTGAATCAGTAATAGCATAAGTATAATAATTTTTCTTCAAATGTTATATCAATGTAGAATTATTATCCAATAATGAGCAGTAAGAAATAAACAATCACACACATACACAGTACACCAATGTTTTATGTGGAAACCCAAATCGGGAGAAAACCACATAATTCTTTTTCTTATATGTCTTGAAGAATTACATTCATTGGAAGCACCAACTTCCTTTATTTTCCAGCTGCAACTGCAAGGAGGCTCCAACCCGCTAGTTTCTCAGGCTACAACCTGAGGGAAGCTCCAACTCCCCAATTCTCTGGCTACAACCAGAAGGAGGCTACAACCCTCAATGTTCTCCGGCTACAACTGGAAGGTGGCTACAACCACCTGTCCTTGCCCCATCCTACCACCCTGAAGTAGAATTAGAATTATGGAACCATTGTTACACTATCACTATGAGATATACCGCTGTAAACCTGTACCAATAAATCTAAACCATGCATCAACCATGCATCAGCCTGTACCTCAAACTGTAATCAACTTGTACCATAAAAAAGTGCATCGAACCATGTACCAAGTATGTAACAATCATGTGTCAACTACTCATCAACTATGACTCATCGATATGTACCAACATCATCAACTATACACCTCATGTATGTGCCAACTCATCAACTACTTGTCTCAACCATGTACTCAGTATGTACCTCAACCAAAATCCCTCGTCAATTTCATCATCCAAATATGATTTGTAGCTTTGTAATAGACCGGGTTTATATGATCACATTCCTAATTAAATTTAAAAACAAGAGACTATCATTTTCATCAAACATTTCTTTAGTCTCACATGCCTAGTTTTGGATTAGTCAACAACCCTAACTTGAAGTAATCATAACTTTGAACCTGTAATGTA
>JZKD02S1920696.1:1060832-1079386 GCA_000966675.3 Picea glauca | reverse complement strand
AAACAATAATGAGTCATATTTACATCAAACAATATTGGGTCCATTACCTAAACCTTTGTGCTACGGGGCTTTCTTCAAGGGTTGACATCAATGACAACCAACCTTAATCAACACACCCTTGCTACAACACCTCTCTGGATGTGATATTATCTCGGTGGACGATAAGGCCCCACATCTGCATTATTGAGAGAACTTGATTAGTCATTGAATAAATAACACAAAAAACATTTTATATAATTTAAATATCAAAAAAATTATATAAACAAAAATTTCCTTATTACTTATGTCCCCCCATTGGGATCCATAAGGAAGAGCTATATTTGGATCCCCATAGAAATCTACCCCGACATATGCATAGTCTTCCACCATGAGTAGCTGATTCCTCAACCATTAGAAGAAAACATCGTCATATTTGACGATGTGAACACCACCATGTCGAGCCATAAGATACACCACCTCTTTATCTGTGGATCCTGTGGAGTAGGTCCACCCCACTCCAACTTCAGATGTAGGATAGAAACCCTCTCCAAAAATAAGGACACCAAAATGGACCCATATCCAAATTGCTTCAAACGGTCATTTCAACACTTTGTAAGTTGTTTTTTCATGCTTTTCAGGATGCCCTCATACCAGTTGAAGACTCTGGGTTCCATGGACTCTATCACATACTAAAATGGCTTTGCAAATATATATGGGGAGATGCACTCCCTCCCATGTGAGTAATGGTGTAAAGGATATTTTGCAATGGTATATCCTAGACATCTCTGATGGCTACCTTGCCACTATGTTTTTCGGTACCTGGCACACAATGGTGGTGAACGTAGTAATCCATAGGTTCAGCTCCACCCCTGTTGCCTGTGAGAGACACCTGTGAACCACAATGAGACAACCCTTTTAGGAAATAGATATAATCTATATCTATTGTGAGTGTATGAACACCCATGCGAAATGCCTATTCGTTCACATCCCACATGTGAACCAAATACTCTAGCATCCTCAACTGGGCTCTCATGCCATGAATCCTGAAAATTTTGAGTAACCTACATTACCTTAGATACATAACTATTCCCGGGTCATTCCCAACGAAATAATCCTCTTCTTCATTCTCTCATTCATTCCACTCGACCATCTTGACCAAGGAAATACTGCCAATGAACAATGAAAGAAGATTAGAAACATAAAAAAAAAATCCTGGGGGTTTTTCTAGTTAGGTTTATCTTTTTAAAGTTTTGGTTGCGGTTGTCACAGGGATGCACATTCATGCAAAGAGATGTCATTGTAGCCTGCCTATAGGGTCACCTACGATGATGCAAGATCGTCGTAGTTCATGATATAGGGCACCTGCGATGATCTCAACGCGTAGGCAACCCCAAAAAATTGACGCAATACCTAAATTTAACCAATAAAAACAAATTTTGAAGCCATGAAAAGATGATGAATAAGAAGATTACCTGTTTGACAAAGACAATTCACAAAATGATCCACCACATTATCCGCAATTGACAGTTGAAATTTGAGAAGAAAAATGGATTTGGAACACTATTTGGGTAAATTTTCAAATGAAATGGTAAAATGGTGTTTTTTTATGTATTTTATTATTTTTTACCACTTTTTATTTGCAAAATTATATTAATTTTATATATTTTATCCATACCCTAAAGTCTTAACAACTTGACAAAGTGTTGAATTTTGCAGATTTAAAGGTCTAGTGACGAGACACTGTAACAAGGGTCCACCCCTTTTTTATTTGTGTTTGCATATTTTTTTTATTTATAGATCCTTTTAGGGTTTTTCAGGAAAAACTCCGAGCAGAGTCTTAATTCATTCTCTCACCCATGAAACCATGAGAATTTAATCGATTAGTCTTTTGTCATTTTTTTGAACTTGCATTGGAAATACAGAAAATGAAACCTATGGAGTATCCTTTAAGCTCTTTTCAAGCTCCCTAAATATGAAAAGATGGCTGAGCGACCTTGTTCTTTTCACGTTCGTAAAAGTATTTGAAGAAAATGTCTAATAAGCAGTAGGTTATCTCTTTTTTGGTCTCGCCAGACTAACTTACGAAAAAGCACCTGATGGAGTTCTCTTTAAGAGTTTTTTAGACTCTCTAAAATTGAAAACCCCCTGAGTTTTCTTTCTCTGAAATCATTAAATAAACATCGAAATACCCATATGGGATCGAACCACTTCTTATTAGGGTTCGTTAAACATACTCCGAGGGAATCGTCTAAAGGATAATATTACATCTGCAAGAATATGTTATCCTCCTCAATCTTGCATAAAAATAAATAAGTACTCACCAAAAATGGTGGGGGGAAATTGGGAAAGAAATGTGTCTCTGTATTTATGTTAGTGGTAGTAATAGCCACTCTTGAACATGACACCTCCCTTCATCATTGTATCTGGGTTGGGAAATCCATTTGCCTCTCGTTTTACTATCCACAAGTTCATATGTTGGGTGCTCCTTGATTCAATGCTACCAAGACAATTGTCGTGTCGTTCATATGTTCAAGAAAATTCTAGCCTAAACAATCCTTCTATTAAGTCAGCCATATGCAGTTATAAATTGTTTACCATGTCGACCTTCCATGTGTCAGTTCCAAATCACTTCATACTCTGATCTACTTCAAATATGTTACATATTTCATGTCATTGATGGGGGATACATCAAGGCCCTCCTATGATGAGTCTTTTCCCGTCGACTTCAAATCATTATCCAGGAACAAGACTTAGAAATCATTTAGTACCTTAGAGCTTGGATGCCTCAATGGAAGGTTTCTTTGCTTTCAACAATGGGTTCACATCATTGACCCCTGATTGGAAGATTCCACCGAGTGTTTGACTTCAAATCATTTATTCACATTCGTTGGATTGTACTAGGGTACCTTGGGAGTCATTGAAATCAATGGTGATTTCCCTCACACTTGTTAATTGTTTTCATTAATGACCGATAATCAAGTAGTTTCTACCATGTTCAAATTTGACACCTATAATCACATGGCTATATTCGTACTTAGGGATGATGGAAATGAAGACCCTATATCTTATCATTTTGGTCCAGGTTGTGATGGAGTATTCACAAGTTTGTACTGACACATAGATCCATTGTGTATGTCTCATGGCTATGTCTGAATTTGAATTCTTTTAGAGCATAGATCCATAGTGTATTCCTCATGGCTATGCTGAATCATAATGACATAGATCCACGGTGTAGTTTTAGTGGCCATGAATCACTTGAAACTTATGATTAGAGTCACTTGTAGTCTGAACATGGGAATCCATACCTCGACAAATGGTATGTTATTATGAAGATTCTTGATTGTTTGCAGGTTCCTGATCGATGCGCTCCTTGTTTTCAACACACACATTCTACAAAGTATTTCAACTGTCACGAGTTCCAACTTCATACTTTGGGGGGAATTTTTTTACACATTATTTTGGTCACCTCAGTGATAAACTAACAACATGTGTTCATGTTCCATAAAAATATTAAAAGAGACTTTCTCTGTGAGAAAAGTGGTTTTCTTTCCTCTTTCAAAACCATAACAAGGAAGGTTGTTGCACCCTTCTATATGCACAGGGTGTGATGATGCCTGATCGTCACACTCTTCCCTAAAATTGGAATGTGATGTCATTGCATGCTTCTTGTGCATAGGGTGTGATGATGCTTAAAGCATAGGAAAATTCAAAATCAATGAATGTTATCGAAGGGAATCTTATAGAACATGAGGTGGCCTCCAATCGGTTTGGATCATACTCGCTTCTCTGATTTAGTGGGATCATCCTAATATCCTCATCCATATATATTTCACACTATATAAAGAGGGATATCTCATGGAAACGACTAAGGTTGAATAGGACAATATTTGCATGGAGAGTTCTACTTCAGATATGCTTGAGAGATTTGATTTAGTTCTTCAAGTCAAATTGTGGATCTTCTTCATTCAAGGCATTGGAGAAAATGTGTGTGTGTTGAAGCAAAGAGCCATTGAAAGGGGACCTTGAAACATCTAGGAATGGGTTGTATTCTCCACTCTCCATTTAATTTAATATAACAATACATTTCTTCCCTATAAAATCATCTCGACTTCTATTGTATAATTCCTTGATCTTATACATAGACTTCATTAGAATATATATATCTTTGTTTTCCCTCTTTGTTTGTGTGTGATTCTTAGACATGCTTACCATTATACAAACCCAAGGAAGGATCTACAAGGACAAAACTAGCAAGTATCAAGCGAATTTTAAAAGGTATGTCACTTGTACCTCACTAAACTAGTTTATATGACAATGAAGTTTAAGGCGAAGTATGTATTATGTCTTGTTTTGTTCTAGTTTCCCATGGAAGTTAGGGATATATGTTCATGTCCGCACTTACTGATTAGTCCGATAATAGTTAGGCCCTAGCGATTTCTCTTTTCCTTGAAAAAATTGTAATAAAATATGCAGTGGGAAAGGAAGTAGGGTTACTAGAGTGCTACAATGGTAGGGCTCTAGTATCTACTTCAATATGGGTGCCTTTCCAGAAATTTTAGCACATGAAATACTATAGAGAAAAATATAGTAACATATGTCTTTCTCCTAAGGTTTCATGAAAGAAATTTCATAATCTTAGACATGAAACAAGTAAATTAACCATAATCATTCATTCACAATAAAGAAATGCATATTTTCACTTCACCAAGAATAATAAAGCATAAACCCTAGTTGAAGATCCTCCACATGAAAATTTTCCAAAATACACCAAGAAATTCCTCCTCTAATAAATGCACACCACTAGATTTCATCCAATAACCCTTAAAGAGGGCCGAATTTCAGGATGCCACTTGTGTGATGAGTGAATGATGATAAAATGAGAGTTCTATCTCTTTATTTATACAATAATTATGACCTATCATTAATTTTACGTCATCAAAAGGCTGACATGGCCAAATTACACAAAAAATCTAGTTTTTACACAAATTCAAATAATTAAACCCTAAAATTATCTTAAGAGGTGACATCATGCCCTTCCAGGGTGACGTTGAGCCCCCTAGGTGAAACATTGGGCCTCATCTACAAAACGTTGGGCCTTCCAATCCCCTAGATAATTCCACACATGCTAATTAGCACACAAATACCTCCAAAATTCTAATCTTGACGCTGGGTGATGTCTAGGGTCACAATGGTGACATCATGGGCCTCCCAAGGACAATGTCTAGGTGGAAGAGAAAGATCCCCCTAGGTCTAGGTCTACCAATGTGTCTCCGATGAAACACCCTTCCTTTTCCCTGGTGCAAGTGTTTGACATATCTCTACCCCTGTTTGAGGTCAAAATATCCATATGTGGACTTTCATCCCCATCAAGGTCCGAGATAATAATATCCCCATATGTGTTAATGTTTAAGCCATTATTATAGATGTTTGCATTTCATTAGATAAAAATAGCATAATCCAATATCACTGAGAATTACACAATCACAAGAGACACAACATTTATCCTGGGAACCCTCTAGGGGAAGAAAACCCAACAAAACTTCCTTAATATATATAGCCAATACAATGCCAAGAGATATCTATGATAAAACATAAATTCCTCTCCAAGATATGCATCACTCTCTCTCTCCTTTGCCGGTAGTAGATCAAAACTTGTCTCTCAAATTGAGCAAGTGAGTTGTGTTCAAATGAGGCACTAGCCTCCTTTATTTATACAAGTTTTGGCATGTGTGAAGTGTCTTTTCATTGGCAGGGCTGACTTCTCAATCTGGGTGGGTAAACCCACCTTTATTATATTTCTGGGTCTCTTAATTAACTACTGGGGCCGACTTCTTATTCTGCCTATTATAATTGTCTTTTGACCAATCCACAAAAGGGGATTTGGCCCTATTACAATATCCAACATGATCAATCCACAATGGGGATTGATCCTATGAATAAAATATAAATAATAATAAGAATACTCTTTGCAGTTACATTATTTCAACACTCCCCCTTAACAAGAAGGGTATTCTTCAGCAGCATCATGCGAGAGAGAGAGGACAACATCATCAACAACATCAAATGGAAGGACAACATCATCAATATCATCTTGGATGGCATATTTATAAATCATCAGAAGTTTTCTTCATCGACAACATTATCATTCTCAAAGGAATTCCATCATCATCTACATCAATATGTATCAGTATAAAAATGATACCTCATCACAACACTAGGCTAGCCCATCACAATACTAGACTAGCTCTATGTCACAACTGTTAAGTTGGTAGCTTAGTGCAATTCACATCTTTCTTTACGTCTAACAACTAGGTCAGAAGCAAGGTATACATCATCTTGCTTTACGTCTAACAACTAGGTCAGAAGCAAGGAACACATCATCTTGATTTACATCTAACAACTAGGTCAGAATCAAGGAACCATCTTGCTTTACGTCTAACAGTGAGGTCAGAAGAAAGGAACACATCATCTTGCTTTATGTCTAACAACAAGGTCAGAAGCAAGGAACCATCTTGCTTTACATCTAACAATGAGGTCATAATAAAGGAACACACATATCATCTTTCTTTACATCTAACAATGAGGTTAGAAGCAAGAAATCATCTTGCTTTATGTCTAACAACGAGGTCAGAAGCAAGGAACACACACATCATCTTGCTTTACGTCTAACAGTGAGGTCAAAAGAAAGGAACACACACATAATCTTTCTTTACATCTAACAGTGAGGTCAGAAGCAAGGAATCATCTTGCTTTACGTCTAACAGCGAGGTCAAAATCAAGGAACACACACATCATCTTTCTTTACGTCTAACAACTGGGTCAGAAGAAAGGAATCAACTTGCTTTACATCTAACAACGAGGCCAGAAGCAAGGAATCATATATACTCCCCCTTTCAGGGAGGGTCCTTTCGGACTATACCAAGCTTATCTCGAAAGTGTTCAAAATTTACACGAGATAGAGGTTTGGTCAACACATCAACAACCTATTCATGTGTGCTAACATACAGGAGCTTCAAGGATCCTATTTGCACCATGTCACAGATGTAATGATAGTGAATCTCTATGTGCTTCGACCTGTCATGGAATACAAGATTCTTTGTCATCTTTATGCAGCTCTAGTTGTCACATAGGATCATGGTTTCTTCCATTTCTAGGTCAAATAGACTGGTCAGCAAATTTCGAAGCCATATAGCTTCATAGCTAGCAGAACATGCAGCAATGTACCTGCTTCTGCTGTGCTGAGAGTAATACTGGATTGCTTCCTACTCTGCCACAAGATCATGGTTGATCCCAAACTGAAACAATATCCTGAAGTGCTTTTCATTTCAGAAACACTTCCTACCCAATATGCATCAGTATATCCACTCAATGTGAAATCATGATCTCCATCATAGCTGAGACCATAATCTATCATACCTTTGAGGTACCTCATCACATGTTTTGCAGCCACTAGGTAAACATGACTGGGTTCTACCAGAAACTGACTCAAGGTGTTCACGGAAAAACAAATGTCTAGTTTGGTGTTCGTCAGGTACATCAACGATCCAATAATCCGTCTATACAATGTGGCATCAATCAATTATGACAACGTATCGACCAATAACTTCAACTTCACTTCCATGGGTGTATTTATGGGCTTGCATTCCAGCATATCGAATCTCTTTAAGATTTCGACCGTGTACTTCCCTTGGTTAAGGAAGATCCTCTCAGGACTTTTCCATACATCAAGACCTAAGAAGTAATGCATTAGGATGAGGTCTTTCATTTCAAATTCCGAGGCAAGTCTCATTTTACATTCAACTATGATATTTTCTTCTCCAGTTAAGAATAAGTCATCCACATATAGCAGTAAGATTACTGGCTCATTATCCATAATTTTTGAAGTAGAGATTTGAGTCTGCTTTACTCTTGGTAAAGCCTAAACTCGTCAAGAAACTGTCTATACGGCCATACCAAGCTCTAGGAGCTTGCTTCAATCCATATAAGGATTTCTTTAATCTGCATACATGAGACTTCCTGTCTTCAACCTCAAATCTTTGGGGTTGCTCTATATACACTTCCTCTTCGATAACACCATTCAAGAAAGTTGTCTTCACTTCCATCTGGTGCAACTTCCATTTCATCTTAGCTGCAAGAGCTATGATGGTTCTAATCGAAGTGTATCTGGCTACAGGAGTGAATTTCTCTTCATAGTCAATGCCTTCTTTCTGGGAAAATCCACAAGCGACAAATCTTGCTTTATATTTCTAAATACTTCCATCAACAGTATGTTTTATTTTGAAGAGCCATCTGTAGGATACCCCATATTTATTCTTCGGTCTGGGAACTATTTCCCATACTTCGTTCTTCATTATGGATTGGTATTCCTCTGTCATGGCATCTGCCCATTCTTTTCTCTAAATGGCTTCTTCAAAGAAGGTTGGCTCTTCTTCTAGGAGATCACACATCAAAGTCGTATAACTGGAGAATGGCTTTGGTCTTTTCATCTATCTCGTAGTTCCTTCTCTCCATATTGAATAAGCTCTCTAGCCTAGGCTGCTTTTCTTTTATGGAGGATCGTCATCTAAGGAGGTTCTTGTACTTCTACTATATCATGGTATTCTAGAAGTTCCCCATCAGGGGAAGTTACGACTTCCCTCACTGGTTTTGTAGCTCTTGGAACCTCCCTCATTGCAGTATTAGGGATTACAGGTTCCTCTTCATATACCTCTTCAATCTGGCACAATTTATATTTCTTGAGCATTGCATCTTCATCAAAGGTCACATCCCTACTGATATCAATGTGATGTTGACCTAGTATATAGATTCTGAAGGCCTTGGAGACCTCACAATATCCCACAAATATTTCCTTCTTTCCTGAAGGATCCAACTTGTTTTTTCTTTAGGTATATGAATAAACACTGGACAACCAAATATTTTTAGATGGCTTACCTCTGGCTTCTTTTTGGTGAACATCTCTTCCGGTGTCTTGAGACCAAGTGGACTATGGGACAATCGGTTCTGCACATAAACAACTACCATTGTTGCTTCTTCCCATAAGCACATAGGAAGATCTTGATCTTCACAACTTCCAGCATGGTTATGTTCTTCTGTTCAGCTACACCATTTTTGTTGGGGATTACAGGGAGTAGTGAGTTCTCTCTTGATTCCAACATCTTTGTAGAAGTTCACAAACTCTTTTGAGGTATATTTTCCTCCATTATCTGACCTAAGTATCTTAATCTTATTTTCAGAAAGGTTCTCTATCAAGGCTTTGAATTCCTTGAACTTGCTGAACACTTCAAATATATCCAGGTCTTACGAGAGTAATCATCAATGAATGATACATAGTATACATACCCACTAATGGAGGATGATGGAATTGGGCCACATACATCTGAATGAATGAGTTCTAGGACTCCTTCTTCCTTGTTGTCCCTCTTCGGAAATAGGTTCTTGATGTTCTTCCCTTGTGCACATCCATTGCATACACCTTCATGGTCACCTTTGAGTTTTGGTAAACCTGTGACTGCTTTGGATATGTAGGGTAGCACCTTGTATTTGAAGTGAGTTAATCTTCAATGCTAAGATTCTTCAATGGCGTGGGTCATGGCAACTTTTGAGTGACCCTATAGCTTATGCAAGTCACCTTCTTCTGTTCCAATGATGATTGCTTCATTTATGGTCTCTCCTTTAGCACGTTTCCTTCTGCAACCTTTGTTATAGCTTCCTCACATGACCTAGAGCAAGGTCAACAAAACAACAAGAAAGAATAATTTCCTTCTTGATAATATAAAGAAATAGCACGAATAATCATCACAGTAGCTCCTTTAGATATATCACTTATAATTTATCTGAAGCAAAGATTAAAGGTAAGGAATACAATACGAAATGAGGTCAACACTCTTATAGTGTTGTGACCAAGCATTCTTCCATGGAAACCTGGAACTAACACACGAGGTTTCTCCTAAAGGAGGTGTTAGTTGTATTAGGAAAAACATATACCTCTATATGCTCACATGCTATTAGGTATAATACTTTACAAAGACTGTTATCTCAACTATAGTCATAAACTTGTCATGTGTACCTTTGAATCTTATCAACTTGATTTAATCAAACCTAGAGCCTTGTCTTTAGGAATGCGTGCTTTCTTTTCTTCCAAGTATCCTTCACTCAAGATGATGAGTGTTTTCTTCAACCTGTCTTATGTACTGAGACAATACACTATCTTAACAGAAGGTTAGGTTAGAGGATAAGCTCTATGATCAAATTTTAATCCTTCTAATAATTTGATCATAGCTTCAACATGCAACACTGATTAAGATAATGTCATGACAAATAGATGTATATCAGAATAATCACACCTGGGTTGCATCATTCCTCTTAATGTTTTGGATCTCGAGATCCTTTTGGATCTATGGCAAGATATCCCTTCTCCTGCAAATACTCTTTAGGGTTTAACCATTAAACATACGTGAGTACATACCTCTGATATCATTTGTAGGTGGTGGCACCATCTGGCAGCAGCGATAATCATTACCAACTCTTTAAAAATCTTCAAGGGTGACTGCAACTGGTAGTATGGCTATAACTGCAACTGGTACTGCAACTGCAGCTACAACTTAGGGTTTTATGAGAAACCCCTAATTTTTCAAACTTCAAATTTTGAAATTTCAATCCAAGGAATAGATGCGCTGAGCTGAGGCGAGTATGCTAGTGTAGTCATAATTTCAAAAATCAAACTTTTACCCCCTCAAACTTGATCTGTGGATTTCTGGACTGGTGCTTCTGGTTTTCTGGTACTTCTGGTACTTCTAGTACTCTGGTTTTCTGGTTTTGCAGTACTTTGTGAAACTAGGGTTTCAATTTCTGGGAGATATAGCCACTGAAAAGGTGCGTTGATGATGCCAAATTGATCCCTAGGGGATGGTGCAACTTTCTAGATAGTTTTAGGGATGAAAATATTCACTTTTGAAAAACTCTAATTTGTAGGTATTGTAACAGTGACATTTTTCCTCTTGCGAAATATGCTTCCTTCAGCTTGGCTCTAATACCATGTTAATGTTTAAGCCATTATTATAGATGTTTGCATTTCATTAGATAACAATAACATAATCCAAGATCACTAAGAAATACATAATCACAAGAGACAAAACATTTATCTTGGGAAACCCTCTAGGGGAAGAAAACCCAACAAAACTTCCTTAATATAGATAGCCAATACAATGGCAAGAGATCTCTATGCTAAAACTGAAATTCCTCTCCAAGATATGTGCCACTCTCTCTCTCCTCTACCGGTAACAGATCAAAACTTGTCTCTCAAATTGAGCAAGTGAGTTGTGTTCAAATGAGTCACTAGCCTCCTTCATTTATACAAGTTCTTGCACGTATGAAGTGTCTTTTCACTGGCAGGGCTGACTTCTCAATCTGAGTGGGTAAAGCCACTTTTATTATATTTCTGGGTCTCTTAATTAACTGCTGGGGCCGACTTCTTATTCTACCTATTACAATTGTCTTTTGACCAATTCGCAAAAGGGGATTTGGTCCTATTACAATATCTGACATGATCAATCCACAATGGGGATTGATCCTATGAATAAAATATCAATAATAATAAGAATACTCTTTGCAGTTACTTTATTTCAACAATATGTACCTGTCCACCGGGCATGGTCCTATAGCAACAACAAGTACGCACTCCATGGGCTCATAAGTCACAGGGATCATAACAATGTCAATCACATCAAATTATCAAATTACCCTAACATGTACATCAAACCCCCTTTTACCCAGGAAAATGCTCAAATACATTATGTAGTTTAACAATTAAGGTTTGGAGAGGGTCTCAATATGTCCTATTGGGCTAATCCTCCTCAAGCTTGGGGTGTTTCCCAGGTGAGAGCCAATATACTTCATGTAAGTGTGTGAAATGGTGTAGGGGGAGTGTTTGGGTAGAGGGTGGAGTGATAAAAGGGAAATGTAGGTCTTTCATGTGGCTGCCTCTATAGAGGGCGAGATGCACTGTATCATGGATTCCATCATTTCCTATCCCATTAAATGCCTATTATTCTTAGTATTATTTCTTTTTCTTTTCAAGGGAAAATCTAGGGGACACTGTCCCAGCGTGGTGACCATAGGTGACATCATTACCCACAAGCACTTCACAAAAATGAGAAGGCTGGCTCGTGATGAGACCCCCTTTATCTTGGCTATGCCACCAAGAGCCACTACCCTATTTTGGTGACCATATAGATGGTAGTGTCATACCTCTACATGCCCATGGACCTAATATGATGACTCATGATGAGACCTCCCATCCACAAACTAGACCTTGAGTTTTATTTTATCTTATGGGTCCCGTTTTCTTACTAAGAAGCCTTTTATTTATTTATCATGAATCTTTGGGAGAAGCATCACAAATTATTTACTTTGGATTTTAACTTTTTCCATCTACTTTTACCCTCTGGGCCTTTATCTCCTTCTTCCCACAAGGGAAGGTACAACCCTTCCTAGTGTGGAAAACCCAATGATCAAACCAAGGTAGGGTAAGATGAGAGGGATAATGATGAAAAATGGTAAGTATAGAAGGAATCAATGATGAAATTTCATAGACCCACCCAATGGAAACTCTTCCTAAAGGGAACCAACTTACTAGGGAATTTTGTCACCTCCCCGGGTATGAACAAGTTAAATAACATAATTTCCAAGAAAACATTATGAAATGAATGAGAGTTTAGTGAAACATATTCAAATTCTTCAAAAATCAGAGTGACACATACCATGATACTTGGACTCATTAAATCATGGAGCAAGACCCACTGCTACTTTAGGACTAGATTGGTGGGATGGATGTTGTTACTGATAGACATGCTACACTAAAGAAAAGATGGACCCTCCAGGGAAAATCTCAGGTCGTTTGGCTCTCAAAACTCCATGTCTAGAACCTGTGGGCTTCAAGACATGATATCCTTAGCTATCCCTAGGTTAGGGGGTAACATGGCCTACAAGTTGGATCTTTATCCCATTCCAAGATTCATCTAATTTTTCAAGTGTCTTGTCTGAAGAAGGTCATGGGATAAACGTGAAAGGTGAAAACCAACTTAGAAAAACTTGATGAAGGAGGTTCCATTAGTCTTGAGCCAAAACAAATATTGGATATCAGAGAATGTCAATTTATCTAGCATACGATTTGAGAAGTACTGATCCAGTGGAAAGATATGTAGCTTGAAGATGCCACATGGGAACTAGCAATAATTCTACAAAAAATTCCTCTTCTCCAACCTTGTGGACAATGCTTCTTTTAAAGGGGGAGGGAATTCTAGTGTCCTATAATAACCTCCGTACTTTATGCCACCTATGATTTATGCAATTGATGTATGGAACCATTCTATTTGAAGAAGACCCATTAGATAACAACGAATAATTATTTAATGTAAAAGGGTCCACTTTATAAGGCCCACTAGGTAGTTGGTACTCATTAATGATGAGATCACAAGTATTTAGGGGTTTTCCATTGAGAATCTATTTAAATACATAAGAGGATATGGAATGTTTTGTCATGTATGGTTTTATTTGGAGCTTCGCTAAGTGAATGGTTTCCCCACCTCAAGAGACAAGTGAATATTGTTGTTCTTTCTTCTGATTATCATACTAGGAGATAATATTTTACATATTTCATGTAATTTGTCTCTTGTATATAATTTTTTTCAAATGTATTCTCTAAATACCTAGTTGTGATTCAAGTTCAAGGGTTAAAGACCACTACATTTCATAAAATTTGAAAACTAATCCTCCCTTCTGTTATGAGGAAAATCACTCTATGGCTAGGGGTAAACCACAACAGACGAAAATGACTGTAGAAATAAACTCTATTCTCAAGTATGCTATATAAAAAAATATGCTAGCAAGACAACATAAAAGGCCTACCTCATCTAGACGTTCGATGAATTCCACCATTGAGCACTCGACCCAAAGCAATACACCTGCAACTAGTCCTCAAAAACCAAGAAACGCAAGAAGATGGTGATGGTGTATGATGTTAGCACATTCAATAGAATAATTAATTAAAATTAATAACAAATACACCCATGAAATAATAATTCAAATATTTGCAAGATATCAATTGGATGAGAAAATAGTATTTCTATTAAGATATGATCAACATAAGTGAATAAGTTACATACTTCTGTGTCCACATGGTTTAGAACCAAGAAACTAAGTTCCTTCCAGCTGGGCCTCCACCACTTTAATCCTCCACCAAAGGCAAGCTCATGTAAGAGAGACAATGGAGTTCTCACTCAATAAGGGAAGAGCTTGGGGAATGAACACTGTGTTCAGACTTAAAGGATAAAGTGACGGAGACTCAATGTGAAGTGACTGATTCCTCTAGAGTAACTTTTCTCTCAAAGTTGAATTCTTTCTCTTCTCTTCCATAGCTCAGAATTGGCCCATTTATAGCCTTCAAGTAGAACTGAAGGGCTGAGTCAGAATGTTTCCAATATATGGAGGGCTAAGGATAATTGATATCTTGTCGTGACATGGAAACCTGACACTATTTTCAATTTTGGGCACATTTACCAATGTACATGGGCTATAGTGGTGCAACTTGCATAGTAGGCAAGGTGTGTATATGTGGAAAATTTGTATTTTTAGCTCTGGGATTTGCAAAAGGGGATTAAAATTCTGCATGGGGAAATGTAAAAAGGCATTTTGTGCAATATTGCATGGGGTGAGGAAAATATTTCTATAACATATGCCCCCTAATGTGTGAGTTCATAGGAGTATCTACGATGGACAAAATACATTATAAAATCCCAAAAGTGGAGTGATGGGGAACCAATTGGAAGAACTGGTTGCTCATTACAATCTGCAATGACTTTGCATACATGGCTTCCAATTTGAATTACACTGAAGATCCATGTGAAAATATACCAAACAACTGTTTGTGTCTATGAATAGGCAAATACAAATGTAGTTACATGCCAAAGGCTTAAATAGTGACGAACAAGGCCCAATAGAACCAGTCTCAAAATCAATCTGAAGATATTTGTATACAATGGAGTATAATCTGATCTCCCATGATCACTAAAGTCACACAAGTATTGGTCCAATGAAAAGGTTCAACAACTCAGGAAAGATGCATCCACATACAAATGTCTTCAATTCTTCTACACAATCCACCAAAGGTGCAATTCTACATCATGTGAATAAAGGAGTTGAGGTCGAACATAATGAGACTTTGTTTGATTACTAGTCATTGAGGTATACTGTTAACAAACACGAGATAGCCTATCGATGATGAAAGTAGGTATCAAGGCACCGAGTACATTCTTACAAGTGTGAATAAAAGAGTCGGGGTCAAACATTTGAATAATCCATCAATTAGGAGACATTGATGTATTCCCAACTGTTGATGGAAAGAGAACCTGCCATTAATGAATGGAAGCCTCAAGGTACTCATAGGACTCTAGGTCTCATTTCTAGAATAGATGAGATGATTTTGATGGAAGGAGACCCACTAAAAGGAGATAATTAAGGCATCTCTCATTCTTTATCATGAGGTACAAAGTAGGAGCTTCATGATTTGGAGGAAATCAGACGAAGAACATGTTCATGGACCAATGACCATGTGCATATTTCATGTGTGCCAAGTGCAAAAGGTACATGAAAAAGACCCTCTGAATAGAAGCCAATGAGGAAATCTACTGACAAAGGCGAGGAAACCACCAATAAGGCTAATGGAATCCAAGACACTGCATGAATGCCAATGTGTTAATAAATGTCTTGCCATCAAACACAGGGGAAACCACCCAGCCAAAGAACAATGATGAAATGTCGATTGTTGGGTTCAAGGTTACCTACCAATGAGGAAAGTAGGACTAGGGTGCGTAATAGGACTACAACATCATGTGATTGTGAGAAAAACTAAGGGTATGGCCGACATGCAAAGTCAAGAGTTATGAGCAATGGCTGACACAAGTTGATAGAATTCCTTTGAAAAAGAGCATGAGACATATAGAAGACTCTGGCAGAATAGACTCATTGATGAAACCATGAGATGCATGAGGCGTCAATCAAACTATCCATAGGGACTGGAAGATTAACTAGTCGATGGAGAAAACTCTTTGTAATGAGATCAACTTCTTAAGGCCATGCTAAACCCAAAATTATGATGACAAGTGGAATCAATAATTTTGTGCTCTGTTCAAAGGACATGACTACTTCCAATATAAGATAATACTCCCTTCCCACCCGTCTTTTTTTGTTTTTTGTTTCTTAGTCAAATCAATGCTATGATATAGAGGAGGAAATGACTATCACAAGTAAGAAAAACTAGTTCCAGTAGTGGAACATACTTATGCTCAAATCAAGGAGGTGCATGCGGGAGATGGACACTCTGGGGAATGTTCCCTCCTAGGTGTAGGGTGTCAAGTTGCAAAGGATATAAACAAGGCTATGCTTGTTTGAGGATGCAAAACTGTCAAGGCAAATGGTTTATAATGCAAAGCGAGAACCATCTATAGGCTTCATACTATAAGCAAGGGCATGAGATGAAATCACAACTTAACACCAAAAAATGTCCTTCTTCATAATATTAGTCTAATTGGTGTGAAAAAGGGATAAACTTGTACTAAATAGACGTCCTTTCAAATCCAATTTATGAGTGTGAAAGAGGCAAGTTCACTTGAAAATATTTTCACTTTTTGAAAATGAGTCAGAAAATAGATTAAATCAAACTCGGCTAGGCGTCCTCTAGGTATAGGTCAACATGTTTATGAGTGAGAAATGATGCTCAAAATAAAGTCATGTATTAGCTATAAAGGACTCTCAGTCCTACGGAAAAAATCTCTGCATGGGCACCAAATGAAGCAGAGGATCTAACTAGGGTACCCATGTTTTGTAAGTCTCTACCATTTGATAATGACATGTCTTGTAGCAGATGTAGGGTTCCGTGTCGCTAAAAAATGGGTTCATAGCTAAGGCATATGAGTGACAGTTATAGGATAATGCAAGTGTGCATGATGGAATGGATACCTATCCTATATTTTGGGTAGTTAAAATACCTATATGTAGTTATGAACAGTCAACATAATGCTAAGAACCGCAAGAATCCCTGGAGAAAACTACAAAAACCAACTCAATCCACTATTGTATTAGTCCACTAGGAGAAAATACGATCTGAAACTATATAAAGTGGGTAAAAACTGCTATAAATAGTAACAAAAATCAAATTTTACTATGTCATTTGACTTTTTTACCCAAATAGTGAAAATTGGACCAAATTACCTCCGATATTCAACTAGTGATTGTGAGAGCATTGAGTGATGGAATCAGAGACCATCTGGACTAGGTAATTCCTCTTCCCCTCCACTTCCTTTCTAGTGGATTACATTTTTTATTTAGGTTTCAAAATTTGAGTTATTTAAGGCACAAATTAGGTATTTAGGTGTACTTGTTCTACCACTCATCGGGTCGCGTATATGCAAAGTTATATGTGATTGTTTAAAATACAACCTCCATTTACTCATCCCTATACACGACTGTGAATGCTGCAACACACATAAAATTCTGTAAACAAGGTTTTTGATGGTTTCTAACTCAAAACTTGATGTTTCTCTGGTAGGATGGTGCTAGAATGGAGGGAAAGGGAACATGAGGAGGTAGATGCTACCGTGGAAAGAGATCCAAGGGCCCAAATGGCCTTGAAAACATGCAGGTTGTACAAATTTTGGGCACTCAAAGGGATGAGGGACAAAGTGAGGTTGTTACAGTTGCTCGTGGATTACTGGGATCCAGACAGTGAGAGATTCAACCTTGATGGGAAACCATGAAGGATTGAAGTTGAGGATATATATTTCTTGACTGGATTGTCACTTCAAGTTGAGGTGGTGAACCTCAAAGCCCAGGGAGATGGAATCAATATGAAGATAGAAGAGTACATAGATGCTCATTGTATAGCAGGGACCGATAAGGTCGAGAGTCAACTCCCCATCTAAGAGATAAGCAATCTCATCCTCAAGATTGTTGGCCTCGTTTTGACCAGGATCACATGATCGAATTCATTGCAACAAACATCGGGGCCACTCATGTTCTATTCTATAGAGTGTTTGAGACCCACGGTGTATTATTTGTGCACCTCACTACTGGCTAATATGAAAATCCAGTTGACAAAATGCAAACAGGGTGAAAAGAGGAACCTCGGGTTTGTATCTATATTGTGTAGATTTTTCTTCGAGTGGGTTCTAGGTTTGGGACCTAGAGTCAAGATCCTTCCTTGAGGACCTCACGATCCATCCATGGCATGGTGGAACGAGGTAATGAGACGACAAGGGGGAGGTAGTTTTCCCACACCCTCCAACAATGATTTCTTTTATTGGTGGAGATGACAGGTCATTACTCTGGATGACTAAACCTATGTAGGGATTGACTTCAGAGGGGACCTTGACATGCCATTTCCACTGGGGACCTCCTACGAGGAAATAGGTGTTGGAAGATTGGTTGTTGTCATTGATGTCAACCCTAGTCATGGGTTTTGGACCACAAGATTGATGAAGTTATTTGGACATGAAGGAAAATGAACATGAAGATACAACACC
>JZKD02S1920696.1:1023466-1057323 GCA_000966675.3 Picea glauca | reverse complement strand
TCTTATACTATTGTTCATTGCTCATTGGATATAATTGAATGGTTTAAGTATAAGTTGAAAAATGTTTTTAAATTGTACTTGATACTGATTCACCCCCCTCTCAGTATCAACAATAGGTATGTCAATTTTTTTTTAAAATATTTCATTTTTTTGTATTTTTGTATAATAAAAAAATTATATTTTTGAATGATGTTTAAGTACCAACTAGACACTTGTGTGACACACACGTAGGTCTATGATGGCTGGAAAGGATTCCACAAGATCGTCGGAGGCAACGGGGAGATGAGGCGGCGGGAGGAGAAGTAGAGAGAATCCTTCAAAATGTGCAGGGAAACCTGTCTCATTTGACACATAGGATTTTGATGGTTCAGGTAGAGGATCTGTCATAGGCCATGTAGCGGCCAGTGGTTGGTGTGCCCAGATCTTGGGTGAAACTCTTTCAACATCTCACAAACGACGTAGTTTTTCATCATGAAACACATCTAGATCCATAGGCATATATGTAATGGATTTTGTATTATCAATTGTATATTTTTATTGAGGGTGTTGGCCCCAATTTTGTACTATAAACATCATATTTTTTGAAATATATATAAAATAGGGTTATTAGAATATACTTATATTACAATGTGTACATTGATGAGATTGTTTTCTTTGCTTTGGTTCCGTGACAAATTCCACTCTAAAACGAAATTAGCATAAACATCAGATACATAATTAGAACTCCTAGGTATGTGATGATATGTAATAAAATCAATCTATCACTCTAAAAGGTGTACTCGTAGGAATCGTCAAAGTAATGTAGGATCGCACACACGATAAATTCCATTCAACTGACATACTACTAACTGGGAATCTAGGTGAACCTCCAAAGAGAGAATACCATGTAAAATAGAATCACACAAAAGTTCTATAACACTGCTATATTTGACCACATTATTTATGGATGGCCCTAGGCATACACCACCTGAAGACACCAGTAGACCCTTGGGTGAGTAAACAACCCAAGCGGTGGAAGCCAAGTTCCATTTATATTGACGACTAGCTCCATCTGTGAATCCTAAGTAGACTGAAGACTCCATTGGCATCTGCCAACCAAGGGAAAACTCGATAAGAAAGTTGAGGAAGAAAAATAAAGGGAATAGATATATACACTAAATTACATTAGTATACAAAGAGTTATGCTCAGTATTGGGGCTCAAGAATAATATATTTTCAAGTAGAGCCCATTCCAGGGCTCAACCAACATGTTCCCTTCATAATATTATAACTCATAGGATCCTTTTTCTAAGACACGTCGCACAATATAGGGACCGTGCCACATGGGTTTGAACTTACCCGCCCCCAGTGATTCTTTGGCTTGATCATATAAAAGGACCAAGTCACCCTTAGCATACAACCGAGGACAAACAAACTTATCATATTAGACCTTGACACATATTTTGTTTGCTTCAATAGTCGTATAGGTGTCTCAACGTTTCTCATCAAGACTCTCTAGGTGTATGAGGCGTCACTCTATATTGGAAGTGTCAGGGAGGAACATGGCTGCAAATATAAGAGAAGGGATTTCACATTCAATAGGTAAGATTGAATCCTCACCATGTACTAACTAGAAAGGAGAAAACCCGGTGGCAGTATTGAGCGAGGTTCGGTATGCCCAGAGTGCGGGATATAACATAATATGCCAATCAGATTTGCTCTAGCTAAAAAATTTCTGCAAAATTGTCTTGAGAGACTTGTTGACGCCCTCTACCTATCCATTTTCCTGGGGGTGGTAAGGGGAAGAATGAAAATTCTTAAACCCTAGCTTGGATGCTAACTCTTCCATCATTTTTTTCTGAAAGTGACCGCCATGATCAGTGACAATATCACTCATGATACCGAACCTGGCGATAATTTGATTGAATACGAAGAAGGGAACAGTCTTCCTGTTAGTTTTAACTGTAGGCATGGCCTTGAACCACTTGGTAAAGTAGTATACAACCATGATAATGTGTTGATTCCCCCCAACTGAAGTTGGGTTGCAATCCATGAATTCCACCCCCCACTTGGTGAAGGGATCAACGATAATGACTGGGTGAAGAGGGGCTAGATGCGAGTACATTTTTGGAGTGAACACCTGGTAGGGGTGACACTTCTTAACCACTTCAATGGAATCTTTAAAGATAGATGGCCAAAAATAACCAGCTCACAAAATTGTCTGGGTTGTCGCAAGCTTGGATAGATGACCACCACAAGCTCCACTGTTGAAATCATTTAGAATTGACTCAACTTCTTCGTGAGTTAAAAAATGACGCAATATATTATCTATTCCTCAATGATACAAAGTGTTGCCGATGATAATGTAATTCTTAGCTTGGTATCGTGCATGTTGTCGATCATCTCGCGAGAGATACTGAGGGAAATTTAAAGTTTGAAGATAGATAACAATGTATCCATACCAGGGGTTGGATGAAGAGACAAGGAAAATGTGTTAATCCACAAAGGAATCGACATGGATAACATCCTCATCCAATTGTGGGAAGTTGGATATTAACTCTCCAAAGACTAGTGATTTGTTGGATTTCAGAGACGTGAATTCAAGATCAAATTCTTGTAAAATGACAATCCGTTTATTGTATTTTCCCCCTACGATACGCCTGGTATGGATGTATTGAAATGGATTGGCATCGACAATGATAGTAGTGTTGTAAATAAATATATAATGGCGTACTCGTTGGATTGCATGAACGACAGCCAAAGCTAGATTTTCAACATGAGAATAATTGACCTCAGGACCGACTATGTTTTGACTAATATAGTAGATGACGTTCTTGCGGAGCTCATCATCCTCCTGAACCAAAACCATACCAATCATCTCCTCAGATGCGGAGACATAAAGAAACTAATCCCTACTATAGTCAGGAGACTTCAATAGAGGCATCGATACCAAGGCTTTATTAAAAGCATCGATGGATTCTTGGGCTCACTCATCCTAGATAAAATGGGTGTCCTTCTTCAAAAGACGCATGAAACCCTTAGTAATATTGGCATAGTTTACTATAAACTGACGTAAACGGTTATATTTCCTCTATAAAACTTGAAGTTGTTGAATAGTGCATGGGGGAGGAAATCGACGTATTGCCTCATCCTTTAACGAATCTACCATGATCCCGCTCCTAGAGACTAAAAATACCAAAATAAGTCTAGACCTAACGCAAAATATGAATTTATGAGGGTTTAACTGGATTCTATAATGACGACATCTTTTAAAAACTAGTTGAAGGTTCTTAGAGTGATCCACTCTCTTACAAGAGTGAGTAGAAAGATTGTCAAGATAAGATTCGATTATATTCTTAATATAATGGAATGAGAAGGTCATAGCACATTGGAAGGTTTCTCTGACATTTTTAAGGCCAAAAGGCATCTTACGGTATGCAAAATTAACCCAAGGACAAATAAATGTCATCTTGTGTTGATCCTCAAATTTAATGTGAATTTGGTTATACCCTGAAAATCCATCCATAAAAGAAAACACTTTGCTTCCCACCAAGAGCCACTACTCTAGTTTGGTGACCATATAGATGGTAGTGTCATACCTCTACATACTCGTGGACCTAATAGGATGACTCATGATGAGATCTCCCATCCAAAAACTAGACCTTGAGTTTTATTTTATCTTACGGGTCCCCTTTTCTTAATGAGAAGCCTTTTATTTATTTATCATGAATCCCTGGGAGAAGGATCTCAAATGATTTATTTTGGATTTTAACTCTTTCCATCTACTTTTACCCTTTGGGCCTTTAGCCCCTTCTTCCCACAAGGCAAGGTACAACCCTTCCTAGTGTGGAAAAACCAATGATCAAACCAAGGTAGGGGAATATGAGAGGTATAATGATGAAAAATGGTAAGTATAGAAGGAATGGATGATGAAATTTCATAGACCCACCCAATGGAAACTCTTCCTAAAGGGAACCAACTTACTAGGGAATTTTGTCACCTCCCTAGGAATGAACAAGTTAAATAGCATAATTTCCAAGAAAACATTATGGAATGAAGGAGAGTTTAGTGAAACATATTCAAATTCTTCAAAACTCAGAGTGACACATACCATGATACCTGGACTCATTACATCATGGAGCAAGACCCACTTCTACTTCAGGACCAGACTAGTGGGATGGATGTTGCTACTGATAGACATGCTACACTGAAGAAAATATGGACCCTCCAAGGAAAATCTCAGTTCGTCTGTCTCTCGACACTCCATGTCTAGAACCTGTGGGACTCAAGAAATGATATCCTTAGTTATCCCTAGGTTAGGGGGTAACATGGTCTACAAGTTGGATCTTTAGCTCATTCCAAGATTCATCTAATTTTTCAAGTGTCTTGTCTGAAGGTCATGGGATAAAAGTGAAAGGTGAAAACCGACTTGCCAAAACTTGATGAAGGAGGTTCCATTAGTCTTGAGCCAAAATAAATATTGGATATAAGAGAATGTCAATTTATCTAGCGTATGATTTGAGAAGTACTGATCCGGTGGAAATATATATAGCTTGAAGATGCCACATGGGAACTAGCAATAATTCTACAAAAAATTCCTCATCTCCAACCTTGTGGACAATGCTTATTTTAAAGGGGGAGGTAATGTTAGTGTCCTTAGATAACCTCCCTACTTTATGCCACCTATGATTTATGCACTTGATGTATGAAACCATTCTCTTTGAATAAGACCCATTAGATAACAACAAATAATTATTTAATGTAAAAGGGTCCACTTTATGACGCCCACTAGGTAGTTGGTACTCATTAATGATGAAATCACAAGTATTTAGGGGTTTTCCATTGAGAATCTATTTAAATACATAAGAGGCTATGTAATGTTTTTTCATGTATGGTTTTATTTGGAGCTTTTCTATGTGAACCGTTTCCCCACCTCAAGAGACAAGTGAATATTGTTGTTCTTTCTTATGATTATCATACTAGGAGATAATATTTCACATATTTCATGTAATTTGTCTCTTGTATATAATTTTTTTCAAATGTATTCTCTCAATACCTAGTTGTGATTCAAGTTCAAGGGTTAAACAACACTACATTTCATAAAATTTGAAAGCTAATCCTCCCTTCTGTTACGAGGAAAATCTCTCTATGGCTAGGGGTAAACCACAACAGACGAAAATGACTGCAAAAATAAACTCTATTCTCAAGTATGTTATATAAAAAAATATTCTAGCAAAACAAGATAAAAGGCCTACCTCATCCAGACGTTCAATGAATTCCACTATTGAGCACTCGACCCAAAGTAATACACCTGGAACTAGTCCTCAAAAACCAAGAAACACAAGCATATGGTGATGGTATATTTTAGCACATTCAATAGAATAATCCATTAACATTCATAACAAATACACCAATGGAATAATAATTCAAATATTTTCAAGATATCAATTGGACGCGAAAATAGTATTTCTATTAATATATGATCAACATAAGTGAATACGTTACATACTTTTGTGTCGACACGGTTCGGAACTGAGAAACTAAGCTCCTTCCAGTTCAACCTCTACCACTTTAATCCTCCACCAAAGGCAAGCTCATGTAAGAGAGATAATGGAGTTCTCACTCAATAAGGGAAGAGATTGGGGGATAAACACTGTGTTCCGAATTAAAGGATAAAGCGATGCAGACTCAATGTGAAGTGAATGATTCCTCCAGAGTAACTTTTCTCTCAAAGTTGAATTCTTTCTCTTCTCTTCCATAGCTCAGAATTGGCCCATTTATAGCCTTCAAGTAGAATTGAAGGGCTGAGTCAGAACATTTCCAGTATATGGAAGGCTAAGGATCATTGATATCCTATCGTGACATGGAAACTTGACACTATTTTTCAATTTTGGGCATATTTCCTGATGTACATGGGCTGTAGTGGTGCAACCTACATATATGCATGTTGTATAGTAGGCAAGGTGAAAATATGTGGAAAATTTGTATTTTTAGCTTTGGGATTTGCAAAAATGGATTAAAAGTCTGCATGGGGAAATGGAAAAAGGCATTTTGTGCAATATTGCATGGGGTGAGGAAAATATTTCTATAATATAGGCCCCCTAATGTGTGAGGTCAGAGGAGTATCTATGATGGCCAAAATACATTATAAAAACCCAAAATTTGAGTGATGGGAAACCGGCTGGAAGAACTAGTTGCTCATTACAATCTACACTGACTTTGCATACATGCCTTCCAATTTGAATTACACTACATATCCATATGAAAATATACCAAACAACTGTTTGTGGCCATGAATAGGAAAATACAAATGTGGTTACATGCCAAAGGTTGACATAGTCATGAACAAGGCCTAATAGAACTAGTCTCAAAATCAATATGAAGATATCTATAGACAATGGAGTACAATCTGATCTCCCATGATCATTGAAGTCACACAAGTATTGGTCCAATGAAAAGGAAGCAACAACTCAAGAAAGATGGGTCCACATACCGATGTCTTCAATTCTTCTACACAATCTTCCAAAGGTGCAAGTCTACATTGTGTGAATAAAGGAGTTGAGGTCAAACACAATGAGACTTTGTTTGATTACCGGTCATTGAGGTATATTGTTAACAAAAGAGAGATAGCCTATCGATGATGAAAGTAGGTATCAAGGCACCAAGTACATTCTTACAAGTGTGAATATTGAATAATCCATCGATTAGAGACATTGATGTATTCCCAACTGTCGATGGCAAGAGGACCTGCCACTAATGAATGCAAGCCTCAAGGTACTCATAGGACTATAGCTCTCATTTCCAGAATAGGTGAGCTAAATTCAATGGAAGGAGACCCGCAAAAAGGAGAGAATTAAGGCATCTCTCATCATTTAGCATGAGGTACAAAGCAGGAGCTTCATGATTTGGAGGAAATCGAATGAAGAACATGTTCATGGACCAATGACCATGTGCGTATTTCGTGTGTGCCAAGTGCAAGAGGTACATGAAAAAGACCCTCTGAATAACAACCAATGAGGAAAACTACCGACAAAGGTGAGGAAACCACCAATAAGGCTAATGGCATCCAAGACACTTCATGAATTTCAATGTCTGAATAGATGTCTTGTCGTCGATCACAAGGGAAACCACCCTGTCAACGAGAAATGATGAAATGTCAACTGCTAGGTTCAAGGTTACCTACCAATGAGGAAAGTAGGACCAGGGTGGGTAATAGGACTACAACATCATGTGATTCTAAGAAAAACCGAGGGTATAGCCGACATGCAAAGTCAAGAGTTATGAGAAATGGACGACATAGGTTGATATAATTCCTTTGAACAAGAGAATGAGACATATGGAAGACTCTGGCAGAATAGACTTAATGATGAAACCATGAGATGCAGGAGGCATCAATCAAACTATCCATAGGGACTGGAAGGGTAACCAGTCGATGGAGAAAACTCTTTGTAATGATCTCAACTTCTTAAGGCCATGCTAAACCAAAAATTATGATGACAAGTGGAATCAATAATTTTGTGCTCTGTTCAAAGGTGACACGAATGCTACCAATATAAGATAATACTCCCTTCCCGCCCGTATTTTTTTTTTTTGTTGTTTCTTAGTCAAATGAATTCTATGATACAGAGGAGGAAACACGTGTCACAAGTAAGAAAAACTAGTTCTAGTAGTGGAACATACCTATGCTCAAATCAAGGAGGTGTATGCAGGAGATGGACACTCAAGGGAATGTTCTGGTCATGAAATTTCATGCATACACAGATGGTTCGTTGCTTCTTATTCACAGGAACGGGATTGGATACCCATTCAGTTAAAGGGACTAGATAGATAAAGGCAACATTAAGAAATTTCTCTACCTCTACCTTAATAGTAGGGGCCTTCTGAGGATTGAAAGCTCTAAGATGTTGTTGAATAGGCTTAGAATCCATATAATTTATAATATCATGCTTGAAAATGAGGGTTGATTCTTGGCATCTCTTCATATGACCAAGAAAATACATCTTGGAATTCCTTGAAGAGCTCGGTGTAGATCAAGATTTCTTCTGGAAAACAATCCACACTGATATGTACATTTTCAATATTTCCAGGGGTACACGAGATATCAATTGTGAAGGTAGGAGATATACTCACCATATTTCCTTCAACATAAATTCTGTGTGTATCAAGTGGAACTATGGAATGACCGACTATCTCGCTCAAAGTAGATTGAAAGTCATCTTGTTCGATTCTAGCAAGCTTTGGGAGAAAATAAGAGTGATGATGCATATCATCTCAAGGTTTGTTAGAACCATTCATGGCTTTGATGATAGCTTCATTTGAGGGTAAATTCTCATCGAGGTAGTCATGTGAGAAAGACAATGAAGTTTCCCACATGGGCTTAAGAACAAGATCCTCCTCATTCGTCGACGAGGTAATAGGATTGAGATTGAAGGAAGAGTTAAGAACAACTTGATACACTATATCCATTGCCTATAGTGGCATGGCCATTCCAACATGCGACTGACCTTCACAAGATGAAGTCAAGGAAGGTAGGGTCCAAGGATCGTTAAAATAGAAACTGCAAAAGGAACAAAACTCTCTGACTAAATGGGACTACTGGACATGGCGTAAACATGATGAATCGGTTCCATGAAGTCGAAGGTAACCATAAGGGATGAATACATTATGACACCGATATTATCAGTTGTTGGTTGAGAATTATCGACCACGAGGATTGACGGTCCAATAGATGCACTGGGGATAGAATACGCAAAGGATAATTGGTCGTCCATCAATATCATCCCATCGTGATGAAAAAAAAGAGTATGGAAGATGGAAGATACAATGGTAGTCATAGCATAAGTCCAATTTCATCCTAGTAACAAGTTATAATCGAGGGGCACATCAACCACCTCGACATCCACCTCTACCATCTTCCCACCTAACTGGACCAGAAAGGCAGGAAGAATACTGTGAAGGTGGAAGGAATGATCGTCAAAAGTAGTCAACATGGTCGGAGATTAGGAGAGAGTCAAAGAATCAAGAGATTTCCAACAGATTAGGGACATCACACATGTTTTAGCACCTTCATCAACAACCCCACGCTTGATGGTATATTTTTAGTACCCCATGTGGATTTGGAATACCACATGGTAAGGCAAGAGAGGATTCACATATATGACATAAAACTTGATAAATTTTGAGCCACTGGGGTCTAGAGCTCCTAACAAACATAGAAAGAAATTCCTTTCTGAAGGACACGTCTGGAGTATCTCTAGAGCCAACATCACATAAGGGGTTTGACCTAGATCCCCAACAATAGAGTAATTATGGGCGGTTCTAGAATTTGGATTGTGGGTAGAGCACTTGAGTAATCCTTTTGGAATACGAGGTGGTGGCTTTGGTTTTTTGATTTGCAAAGGCATCTCTGGAGGAGGAGGAGGATATTATAGATTAGGTACAGTTTGTGAAGCACTGTAATCATGAGACTAGGTGGCTACATTAACTTGAGAATTAACCATATTGATGCACAAACGGTCAATGTCTTGTGTTAGTGGGTTTTGACTTCCACCGAAAACATTTCCAACATTTGAGGAGATCGAGGACATGTCCTGGTTATGTGGAAAATGATTCGTTAGTACGACAGGTAGTAGAGATAAGAACCTTGTAGCTTCCACAAGTTTGGGGCATAAATGAGTAATATGATTGTCTGTACAAAGATTACAGGGAAATTTCTCCTTACACATTTATTTTTGTTGGCCCTTGACCAAGTTTTGAGAATCCTTGGTCATGTTTGACCTAGTTTTGGGACTTCGACAGGTTGTTGGAGGCAGAGCATAAGAAAAGGCAGAGATCGCAGGATCTCAACCCCTTGTTAGGGATTTTTGGGTTTTGGGCTTATGTAACAGGTATGAGAATGTCGGTCCATGGATTTACCCATGCTAAGGACTATTTTTTATGTATAAATAGATGCTAAGGCGATGTAGTGAGTAGGAATGGCTAAGTTCCCTTTGACTAGATGCAAGTGATGGTTGTAGTCCAATCTATGTGACTGACAATGCTAAGTGCTAAGTGGATATTGCTTTGGTTCATACTATGTGAGACTTTCATAGCTAAGTGAAAGTCATTGTAAGAGACCGTGGAAGGCTGTGTGCTTAGATCTACTTGAGGAAGGAGGATCTATCAAGTTGCTCAGATCCCCTATCCTATGTGGAGTAGGGTTTTTGAGGCTTTGTGCATGTAACTGATTGAAGAAGCTAATAAAGAAGATAAAGAGTTGGTGGACATATCCCTAGAGTGGGGGTGAACCACGTACATGCTATGTTTCTCTTCTTTGTGCGATGTGTTGATGTGTTTATATGTTAATGTGCTTAGTTCTTCAATATAGATGAATGGTAGATAGATATGGTGATGATATGTGCTTAATAGTATGGATATGACCTATGTGGATATGCTTAGTGCTCAAATGCCTTAGATCTGAATGAATACTATGATACTTAATTAGGGTTTAACCACGCTGTAACTAAGACTAAATATAGATGAATGTTAAATGTTGAGTGCTCTGTCAAGTGTTAGAATCACATATTTGTGTCCCAACTAAGTTTGCAGACATCTAAGTCTTGCAACCACCCCTGCCTCTACCTCGGCTGAGACTTCATCTTCTTCGCAGGTGTTTCCGAAAGGGTCGATAGTTAGGGTTTTGTTGGTGCGTTGTTGTAGAAAAGAACCCTGGGTTTTCCCCTGTGCCAACAAATGGTTCCATTTTTAGGACCTGAAACTGTGATTGCTGGGAACTGAGGAAAAAGAAGCTTTGTGCGAAGCTCTGACTTGAAATAGTGATCGTTGGGAACTGAAGAAAAATAATCTTTGTGAAAATATCTGACCTGAAATTCTGAAAGATCTGTGCATAGATCTATCACTCTAGTGCGCAGTATTCTACTTGATCTATGAAGATATATGCCAAGAAGGGTCAGATCTAAAGAAAATAGGATCCTAGAAAGAATTTTTTGTACGTTAGCTATCATGATCCTGGTGTGCAGTAAAGGAAAGGCTGGGGATCATTTAAGAGAAAGAGAGGATTAACTCTTTGTTGCAGTTGCATAAAACCATGACATCCATCTAAGGAATGCCCTGGAAGAATACCTAGTTGCCTCTATTGCAAAGATATGGACCATGAAGTTTTGGATTTCCCTAGAATGATTGCTAAGGTTGAAAGGATGAATATGAGAGAAGGAGACCATGAGAAAGGTCAAGCAACTAAGATTATGATAGAACCCCAGAAAGAATCTGAAAAAGTATTGCTACAGATGAAAGAAACCTTTAATGATCATTGACATATCATCTTATCAGATATCTTCAAAGAAAAAGAGTGCATAGAAGAAAGAATAGGAGACTTCGACATTGACTATGTTCTGGATGAAGAAACATGGGTGAATATTATGATAGAAAGAACTTGCGAAATTCTAGGAAAGCCTGCTATGATTCCTTCATTGGTAGGAATGGGATTATTCAGAGGAAAACTAATAACCCTATGTGGAAGACTTACCCAGATATCTATGAGTGCTCATGGAACTTCGACGGAGGAAGAATTTGAATTTGTTAAATTTATTGAGAACAACGCTCCATTTGCTATGTTACTAGGAAAACTTTGTATTGAAGGAGATCAGGGCAGAAGGAAAGAAGAAGAAATATTAGAGGATCACACACTTGATTGAAGAAAAACATAACCAAGTGAAGCTATTTAAAACCAAAGACTTGGATGTCCAAGTGGCAAGAACACAAGAAGATTTGCAGAAGACTGAAGTACCTATCCTAGATAGAGAAGAAGCATTACCCTTGATTTCTAGGCAAGAATATCAACAATGCGAAGTTACTCTACCAAAAGAAGGTAAGGATCAGAATGGAAAAATGAATTCCAAGAAAAATATCACCGAAAAGAAGGCTTGAAAACTAAGTAAGAAGAGAGCTAATATCAAAAAGTTACAGAAGGTTCCAGAGGGAACCTCGTAGAAGGAAAATTTGCAAAATTGGAACTTTGTCGGGATATCAGAACAACGTCACATGGAACTTCTCCATGGTGAAGAAATATAGTCGTTGGAAACAGTATAACCATTTGATCGACATCCCGAATGGGTAGAAAGGTTTTTATGATCATAAAGTTCACCACCAGACCGTTGGGACCGCACCATAACAGACAAAACTGAGTTAATGAAGGCTTCTCACTTGTTGCAAGAGATCCATTTCCAAGACAACTGATAGCTATAAATTTAGTAATGAATAATAGACCTACGCAGGTCACAGGCTTTGTCATTGAACTTGCAGGGAAGTGTGTGGAAGGTTTGCAGATGAACTGGATGAAGTACCTAGTTAATCAACTAGAACTATACTACCATGAAGAACAGGATCAGGGCCATGAGTTTCACTTTAGCTGGATCCTGATCCTCATCGAATTTGTTTCCTGGGAGATGCCAGAAGGTGTGACCTTCCCAGATATTGAACTGTTCGATCCGCTTGCTGCGGAGTTTACCACACTCTGGTACTCGAGTGATATGTACAAAAAGTGGCAGTCGAACATTGTTTTTCACACATATTACCTTCATATGAAGAGAGCCATCAAAGTTGAAACTCACATGACTCCAAACACCCTATAGAGGTTTTGACCCCTGATGAAGTTCTGCGCAGATTGGTACTTCATCTACATAACAATGTGAGCTGATGAACATAAGGAGCATCTTCATTTGTACTACAAATGCATGGAAGAAGACCTGGAGGAGATCACTAAGGACTGGTCCACAGACCTCCTTATTCCCATAGACCCTACAAAGATGTCTGACCTTGACATCCCTGATACCACACAAAAATAATATGATACACCCAGACCCAATAGAAGGAAGAAGACCGGAGAGGTCCAAGATTTAAGCAATGCCTCAGGAAATACTACTTCAGTATCACCTGACTGAGGGGGTGATGATGAAGTGGAAGAAATAAATGGAAAGGGATCTAAACAAAAGCAAGGCAAATTAACACCACCCAGAGATGAGGTTGATCCCCTGAAGAAGAGGAAGGTTTCTCCCTTGAAACCTCCTCCCTGAAAGAAATTGAAAGCCACCATGACAAAGATGAAGATTGTGCTTACTGTTGATGATTTTGACTTCATCATCGTAGCTATAAATTATGCTTTGCCAGAACTTGTGGAGAAACAAGAAGCCAAGAAGGAGGAAATGTATGATAGAATTGAGGTCGAACTCCAAGGGGTACAATAGGCCCTTCTGTCTAGTCACACAGTCTCCACTACGCCTCTACCATAAGGAGAACCAGAGTTGGGAGATGATCTAGCCCAACTCCACCGACTAGCTGATGTGGTCGAAGCTCACCTTCATCGTGCTCAAGAAGAAACAGAACAAGCCACCCAAGCCTTAACGCAAGTGCAAGGCATAATCGTATAACAACACAAAGTTGTAGAACAAGAGAAGGTTGCTCTCTAGGAAAAGTTTGAAGAAGAGAAAGTACATATGAAACAAGAAAAAGAATAGTTTCTCGCAGAGCAACTCGAAGTGAAGGAAGAATTCAACAGAGCACTCCGCTCTATGATAGGCTTAGAGCCACAAGCAGAAGAATGAGTCACGCATCAAGTAGAGAAACTCATAGAAGTTATCCAGCAGCTACAACAATGAATAACAGACTTAGAGCTTCACACAGTGCCCAACACCCCGTAGGATGTGAGGGACCAAAGAGAAGCAACCACTCGAAGCACAGTTGAGAAAATCAAATCCCTCACCATGGAATGTAAAAAAATCACTAATCACAGTTCCCAGACATATGAGAAACTCACTGAGAATCCAGAAATGAAGGCACTAGATTCGCAGCTCCAAGAGTCGTAGTATCAATAAGAAATGATATAGGCACAATTGAAGCCCTTGTCAACTGTGGAAAGAATGAAGCGATCCCAGGAGCAACACACTTCCTAGCAGGAGGTCCACACTATCTAGAGAAAATTCATGGAAGTGACCCAGAGGCTCCAACCTGTACAAGATAAGGCTTACCAACTATTCACAAATATCGAACCCCGAGGAGCGGAACTAGAGAAAGTCATCACTACAGATGAACAACGCCTAGAGGGACCTGTCAATGAAGCAGTCATACAAGATTTCACTAAATAGGAGGTCATGGCACAACAACAATTCGAAGCAGCTCGAGCCAAGCTTGAGGCTTTTGAAGTAGAACTAGTCATATCAGAGTGAGTCAGGACGAGTCACAGGTGAGTGTTGGGGGCCTCTTGGCCCTTGAACAAGTTTTGAGGATCCTTGGTCATGTTTGACCTAATTTTGGGACTTTGACAGGCTATAGAAGGAGGAGCACAAGATAAAGCAGAGATCACAGAATCTCAGCCCATTTTTAGGGATTTTTGGGTTTTGTTCTTACGTAATGGGTATGGGAATGTCAGTCCATGGGTTTACACATGCTTCGGCCTATTTTGTATGTATAAATAGATGCTAAGGCGATGTAGTGATTAGGAATGGCTAAGTTCCCTTTGACTAGATGAAAGTGATGGTTGTAGTCCAATCTATGTGATTGACAATGGTAAGTGCTAAGTCGAGATTGCTTTGGTTCATACTATGTGAGACTTGCAGAGCTAAGTGCAAGTCATTGTAAGAGACTGTGGAAGGTTGTGTGCTTAGATCTACTCAAGGAAGGAGGATATAGTGAGCTGCATAGATCCCCTATACTCTTTGGAGTATGGTTTTTGAGACTTTATGCATGTAACTGATTGATGAAGCTAATAAACAAGACAAAGAGTTGGTGGACGTAGCCCTAGGGTGGGGGTGAACCACATACATGTTGTGTTTATCTGCTTTGTGCAATGTGTTGATGTGTTTATATGTTAATGTTCTTAGTGCTTCAATATATATGAATGGTAGATAGATATGTTAATGCTATGTGCTTAATAGTATGGATCTGACCTATGTATATGCTTAGTGCTTAAATACCTTAGATCTAAATGAATACTATGATACTCTGTAATTAGGGTTTAACCACGATGTAACTAAGACTGGATATAGATGAATGTTAAATGATAAGTGCTCTTTCAATTGTTAGAATCACATATCTATGTCCCAACTAAGATTGCAGACATCTGAGTCTTGCAACCACTCCTGCCTCTACCTCGGATGAGACTTCATTTGCTTCACAGGTGTTGCCGAAAGGGTTGGTAGTTAGGTTTTTTTTTGGTGCATTTTTGTAGTGAAGAACCCTGGGTCTGACCCTGTGCCAACACTTTCTTACCCTTACCAAAATTATTATTCATCTTCTCATTATTACCATTGTCCTTGGGTTTATTATTATTATTCTTCCCACCCTTACGATTATTATTACATCCTTTCTTCTTATTATCACTTGGTTGTTGGTTACTGTTGGGGCTCAGAAATGTCATATTTTCATCCACCTTTCCCTTCATCATTCTTCATATTTCATTTCCCCATTAACCTTTCATGATATCATTTTCATAAATGTATTTGGTTTTCACCTTATTATTTTCCACTTTATTCATTTTAGTATTAAAAGGGAATTTGTGATTAAATATTAGAAAATCGACATGTTTTCATATATATCTCAAAAATGTGTGATCTTTGTAATGTGTAGGAATATGTGAAAGAATAATTCAAAAATACTTCTTGAATAATTCCTCCACCATTTCAAGATTTGAGGAGATAATTCAAGACTATTCCTAGGAGAGGATCATGGAGATTTGGTTGGCATATCTTATCCAAGATATATGAGAGATATGTGTGAGGATTTGAAGGTATTTTGTAATAATGGGAAATTGGTTGAGAGAAAAGTGGATCTATAATTATGAGATGGTTATATTATATTCAAGGCTCTCATGTATAAAAGAGAGTGATCTCTCTTCATGAGGGAGTGGTCATTTAGGAGTAGTCATTAGGATTTGAAAGAGAAAGGGATTCTTAGTTTGATTCATGCTTTCATAATTGTTTCATGATTTGTCATTTGATTCTTGTAATGTAATTTGAGATTGATTTACTATTAGTGTGAGCTCACATGTGTCATCTTGTTTCTCTTCACATGTTGTTTTTCCTTTGATGCAAGCTTCCATTTCAAGTTAATTTCATTTACACAATTTCATTTAAGTCGTGTGTTTTAGTAATTCAATTCCAAGTCGTGTGTTTCAGCTTCCTGCATTAGTTTAATGATTCAATATCAGTTGTAGATTTAAAAATTAGATTAGGTTAAATTAGCTTCAATCCTGCATATACTATGCTTGTGCTTCATAAGTGTACACACTCCTTGGGTTGACAATTAAATGTTTGGGCATTTATTTAATGACAATATTTACCGCCAACATTTTGGCGTTGTTGCCAGGGAAGTGCTAAATGGATTGATGTCTAGGTAGGTAGGTTGTTTTTTTAATTACATATCTTTGGGGAGGATAAACAGTAATATGAGAGGTAAGAACCTATGCGAACACTATAGTGAGTTTTCTCCAAAGCCCTGATTGTTCAATTTCTACAAGTGTGAATTTCAATTCCTACAAGTGTGAATTTCAATTTATGCAAGAGTGTTTAAATTATGAAAGTGTGATCTACATGTGCTGGTAAGGGGTCATAGAAAATACTTGAGTGGAGACTCCTCATGTTCTCCCTGCCAACTACCAAGAGCGTTTTATTTCTGCAATTCTGAGGAGTAATTGTTTTCTATCTCAGCAAGAGTGCTTTTATTTAAGTTTTTTTTCATTTAGATTTCAGTTTTGAGTGTTGTAAGAATATCTTTAACAATATGGTTTAACAATGAGTTTAAGATTGGAACATCTCTCTTAGATCCTAGCAAAATTCAGGATATCCTCTTGTTAATATTATGGTAGCTACGGGAGGTATTTACCCCCACGTGTGAACCTGACGAGAATAGAAGACTCTGGGAAGCAAGAGAAACCCTAATGAGTTGGCTAATAACCCTAGAATCCTTGTCAGCTCAAGAAGATAATTTATATTAGGCAATTAGCCTCCAAGAGAAGAAGTCATCCAGAATTAATAATAATATATTGAACAAACACATACCCAAAAGGAGAAGTCGGCCCCAACAAACTGGAAAGATTACTATAAATACAGGGCGCCAGTTCTCATTTGATAGTATCTCAAAATTGCAGTTCTACAATTTGGTGCACACTGCATTTGCAGTCTGGTGCGCAGGTTTGGAGGAGGGTTGCAGGTGCAGTTGCAACAACAACTAGTTCTCAGTTTTGTCTTGAATATCTCTTGGCTAGGGTTTGGGACCATCTGATCAGTCTTTGGTGTTGCGCTATCCTTGGGGAGAGATGCGTTTCCCTTTGTTTGGCTATCTAGCCTAGGGTTTGCTTCCAAAGGAATTCTCAGTCAAGGTTAAGGTGCTCGGAGGGAGGCTTCGGCCTGTGGTTGGGTGACGAAGGTATCGTCAATGGTAAAACGAGCACACCATATTCTATATTATAACAGGTTATGGGCCCACACCCCTTCATTCAGCCTAAAATGCTGGAAGGAAACATAGCCGCTATATATTGAGCTCATTGAGGAACTTCCACTAAGGTTACCAACAAGAGCAACTTCCAAAAGAACTGCAACTAGGGTTACTAGCAGAAGCAGTTGCAGAAACCCTAAACCTCTTGTTGAGGCACCTTAAGTGATTAGATTTACCTAATCTCTGGATAGATCAGTGTGCCCTAGCCCAGTGCATCTCCTAGTACACTCAAAAGGCCAAGACATGAAGTTTGTATTTTTGGTCAAATCTAGGGTTTGACCAAGTCAAGAAAGCCATGATGAACTCTATGAAGTCTGACAACAAGCTAGATGAATCCTAAAACTTCAGAGCATGGAAGACAAGGATTGACCTCATCCTTGATAAGAATAAAGTGTTGGATATTGTGAAAGGAAATATCGTGAAGCCAAAGTTTAAAGAAGGAGAAGAGAAGGAACCACAGAACGTTGTAGCTATGGAGAAGTTCAAAGACGTTGACATAAATTCTATGAGTATCATAGTGGATTCCATAAAATACCACTTGATACCCTACATCTCCCATCTTGACTCATCGAAGAAGATGTACGATGCCCTAACAAATCTCTTCTCAGTCAGAAACATTGGACAAGTTATGAGTCTGAAGAAGGAGCTTCGTGACATGAAGATGAATGATGATGACAACATAACATCATACTTTGTAAGGATCTCCTAGCTAAGATATAAACTACAAGCCATTGAAGAGAGCACTTCAAAAAAGGAATTGGTGAACATAGTACTCAATGGTCTTCCCAAGACATGAGATGCATTTTCCGCAAGCATGAACACAAGGAAGGAGTACCCGACATTTGAATAAATTTGGACTTGCTATGCTCAAGAAGAATCAAGGATCAATGAAAAAGAGAAACCCCAAAAGAAGTATGATGATCAATCCTTCACAACAAGATTCACAAACTTCAGGAACAAAAGGAAGTTTGGTTCAAGGAGGAAGCCAAATCAAGAGAAAGACATTTCAGAAATACAATGCTTCAACTGTTAGAAGTAAGGTCACTTCAGGAATCAGTGTCTTGAGCTAAAGAAAAGGAAGAAGAAACATGAAGCATTGATTGTCGAAGAAAAGGATCCTACTAAGAAGACTAAGCAGGATGGAAGAGACTTCTTCTACTAAAAGGTAACAACACTCTTCTTACTTTCTGTACATATCTTGCTTGCATCGTCTTTGTACATATCTTGTATATCTATCTCTTGGAAGATAATTTGTTCCAAGAAGGACTATACCTATGAAATAAAAACAGGACAAGGATGAATTTCATTAGATATTACATATGAAAGGATGAAATACAAATCATGTGGAAGCTACTGCAAGATAAGATGAATCAATCATGAAGAGACTTAGAAGTCATACATCAAGAGGAATTGGAGAAAGACTTATGACGAAAACTAAGATGGAAGCATGGACTCTTTTAGACAAAGAAATCCAATTATATATTGTAGAACACAATAAGGATGCAGATGTAAGTATGGACTCTATCAGATGGAGGGAGCCAATTATATGCACTCTTACATGAAGCAAGGACTAGGAGGGAGCTAATCCTATGATCCATTGAATATGATGAAAGGTATATATCCATGGTAATAGTGATGAAAGACAACAGATGTTCATCTCAACCACAGAAGAAGACCTCTTCAAAGAGAAACCTTAAAGTATTCCTGGTTGTCCATCCAGTTCCGTGAACCGATGAAGAAGGTCAGAAGTGGAATCTCTAGGGAATGGAATCTATAAGAAACTCCATGGACCCAAAAGTAAAATGAAAACATAAGGATTCCAAGAAAGAAAGGAGAACCAGAACAACCAATAATCGTATCATGAATCACAAGATTACTAACCTGATATGAACTCACTAAAAGCAATCAAGCAGAAGAACTGAAAGTCGTGATGAAGAACAATGTATGGAAGACTTATGAATGAAAGCATTGCGAGATATAGAACCAGAGGTTCTCTCAGATGGAGGGAGGAGACTATGATGATTGATTGTTCTAGTACACCAGACTTATCTCTATATAAGTCATTATATCATCCGCAACATCCATGATTCGGAATTCCACATCAGACGAATGCAAAGAATGTTCTCCAAAGAAATTGAATAAAGAAATTATAAAGAGAAATCTCAAGACTTTGAGCCATATCAGAAAGAGACTCATGTATGCAGATAAGAAGAAGACAAATTGGTGGAGAACCTCCAGTGCATAGCAGAAGCGTGGTGAAGATTTCCTATAACATCAAGATGACTACTCAGAAGATCAGATCTCATGATGACAGAAGAAGTGCCACATGGATATGTTCCAGTTCTCCAACTATGATATACTCTATTTATCAGATCTACAACAAGCCTTCACAGTGTTCCAAACTATAGTACAAGCATTACATTATCCATTATGAAGTCCAGAAAGGAGAAAGTGATTCTCCAATACATATCTCCACAAATGAGCAGACAAGCATACATTTTGGTAAAGCCTCTATTCAAGATGAAAGAACTTGCATACTCAATCTAGAGCTCATGGAAATAACTCTATTAACTAGAAGGGAAGACTCTCCAAGCTAGAAGAAGGTACGCAAACATTTATTTTTGTGATTGAAATAACTCTTCAGTTAGGAGGGAGCATTGAAAATATTATTTATCTTTGTAATAGTCCAGATTGGATAGATGCTTTCCTGTTCGGAAAGTGGATTGATATTTCTGACGGATAGTGACTTCCCATTGTAGTTAACATGGGAGGCAGACTGATTTCTGATGTATCATAGACAAAAACTTCCCATTATGGGGAGTGGTCTAGGACAGTCATTCTTCTTGGTAGTCACTCTAAGTAGTGGTCAAGTAGAATGGTCTGCCTCGCTAGGCAGTCATTCTTTCAAAGTTCACAGTTGTGAGAAATTTCAAAGAATTGTCCATTTTGGAGGTTGATGTAGGACATATATTCCTCGAGGGTTATACATTCTCTCCAGGTTACACTTTAGTTTCGGAGGAATGGCCTAGGGTGGGGAATGGTCCGGACAGTTATTCCTCGAGGGAAGACTCATTCTCTCTAGGTTACACTTTGTTTAGTGTCGGAGAAATGGCCCAGGGTGGGGAGTAGTCCAGGCTCAACAATCAGGGATAGTTATTCCTCAAGGGAAGAATCATTCTCTCCAGGTTACACTTTGTTTAGTGTCAGAAGAATGGCCCAGGGTGAAGAATAGTCCAGGACAATCATTCCTTAGGGTAGACTCATTCCCTCTAGGTTACACTTTGTTTAGTGTCGGAGGAATGGCCCAGGGTAAGGAATGGTCCATACATTTCTCGAGGGCAGACTCATTCTCTCCAGGTTACACTTTGTTTAGTGTCGGAAGAATGGCCCATGGTGGGAAATGGTCCAGGTTTAGAAATCAGAAACAATCCTTCTTCCTTGGTTAAGAAGAATGGGGCAGATAGCCCATTATTGATATTCTATATTGAGGGAAGACATTCTTTCATACCTCACAGATGTGAGTGAAAGATTGGCCTAGATGATTATTGTTGATATTCTATACTAAGGGCAGACATTCTTTCATACCTCATAGATGTGAGTGAAAGATTGGCCCAGATGACTATTGTTGATATTCTATACTGAGGGCAGACACTCTTTCAGATCTCATAGACATGAGTGAAAGATTGGCCTAGTTGATTTAGTTTCTATCATAACATTGTTTCTATGTAGATGAAGACTACTGTGGTGGTAGACATTCTTTCAGATCTCACAGACGTGAGTGAAAGATTGGCCTAGATGATACATTTTTTATCATAACATTGTTTCTATGCAGGATGCTCTTAGATGTTTGTTATGAAGACTATATGACAGTAGATGAGGACTACTGTGGTGAATATGTTTCACCGTTCGCAACTATATGTTGTTGATCAAGTACTTGTGTGTTACTTGATGTGGTAGTTAACCACTATATTGTAGTTGTGTACTACTATGAATAGACACAATTGTGCTCTATTCTTGTTCTAATTTCCTTGAAGACTATTAGAAGATTATTGGAGATGATGATCATTCATATGAATGATGAACAAAGATTTTCTAGACGGAAAACAATTCAGAGATTTTACTACTCTTGTATCACTCCATGGTGAGAGTGACTTATCCAACATCATATCTAACTACTTAGATGAAATATGGTTTCGAGAGATGATGCAGCTGATGGTGATGGTGATGCTCATGATCTAGTCATGAAATAGTCTAGATGACTATATTGATTCTACCAGGTAAATGGTGTGTTTTGTGCTCAAGTCCATTACTTGTAAATACCTCTCTATCTAGGAGGGAGTGTTAATATTATGGTATCTACGAAAGGTATTTACCCCCACGTGTGAACCTGACGAGAATAGAAGACTCCGGGAAGAAAGAGAAACCCTAATGAGTTGGCTAATAACCCTAGAAGCCTTGTCGGCTCAAGAAGATAATTTATATTAGGTTATTAGCCTCCAAGAGAAGAAGTCAACTAGAATTAATAATAATATACTGAACAGACACATACCCAGAAGGAGAAGTCGACCCCAGCAAACTGGCAGGATTACTATAAATACAGGGCACTAGTTCTCATTTGACAGTATCTCAGAATTACAGTTCTGCAGTTTGGTGTGCACTGCAGTTGCAGTCTGGTGTGCAGGTTTGGAGGAGGGTTGCAGCTGTAGCTACAGCAACAGTTAGTTCTCAGTTTTGGATTGAATATCTCTTTTCTATGGTTTGGGACTATATGATCAGTATTTTGTGTTGCGCTATCCTTGGGGAGAGATGCGTTGCCCTTTGTTTGGCTATCTAGCCTAGGGTTTGCTTCCGGAGGAATTCTCAGTCAAGGTTAAGGTTCTCGGAGGGAGGCTTTGGCCTATGGTTGGGTGACGAAGGTATCGTCAATGGTAAAATGAGCACACCATCTTGTATATTCTAACACCTCTTCCCTAGAAGAGGAGATGTTGACAGTAGTCGAAAGCTTAATTACTCCTCCAGAGGCGAACGATGAATCAACATATGAAGAATCCCTCACATTTGATGAGAAAAAATTAGGTGAGAAGGAGGTCGAGGAGGAAACAATGAGTTGCAGCATGATTTGAGCAAGACAAATTGCACCTACGAAAGCCTGATTGAATGATGGTTTCAAGCAATTACTAGGTTAGTTCTATTTAGTTTCTCTTTTTCTTTTTTTAATTTAGAGTTTCAACAACTAATTTTGCACGTTTATATATATTTCCAATTCTCATTTCTGAAATTTAAAGATAACATATTCTTATTACTATTGCATTCTTGGCTACATTGGCTATTTGACTACATGTAACTAGTCCCTAATTTTTAATTAGCGTAGTGTAGGTAGAACGTTATTTTCAAGTTTTTATTTTATTTTTTAGAATAAGTATGCTCTCCTCTACGCTTTGTGAAATCAAAAGGATCAAAAAGTAGGATGACTAATTGATTTCAGGAAGAATAACTATGAGAAAAAATCCTAATCTATTTTTCGTCTACAATTTGTTTCCATTTGCTCACAATTATTTTTTTGCAAAATCATCTTTTTATTTTTATTTTTAAACATAATAGAATAAATAAATAAATAAATAAATAAATAAAAATTTGTGCATCCTTCCATCTGCAAATCAAAACAATAAAACACTAAGTACATTAGAAAATAATAATAAAAGAAGGTCTGCAATTTATGCAAGATAAGAGTTTCATTTTTTTCATGATGCAACTCCAAGCTGAAACATCAGTTGAAACAGTGTCACGACCACTCTCTTCTCGTTTTTAAATTTCAGCCTGGTTTATTTTTGGTTTGCGTGGAAACAACACCATGTTTTTGCCTCCGTTCCTTATCCTGTAGATTCCTATAAATAACCCTAAAAACAAACAAAATATCATGAATTTTAAATGCACAGAAACCCAATTGAGGAGAGGAAAAATCTAACTAGCGACTAGAATTTATCAATGGATTTTGGCATCTCATAGCTACCATATTCATTTTAAAATTATTTATAAATCTTGCTAATGACATGCCCGCAATTTGACGAAGTTATGACCAACAAACATCAATGCACGAATCTGTTGGAAATTAAGGTATTACAATGACCGAATTGGGATGCAATTTCATAGGATTCTTACCCAATATGCAATCGACCTATTGTTTCGAAAATGTGATAAGAACACTTGGTTCATAGATTCGATTTCCACATTACAGGGATTTCTTGTATCTCGACAATAAGACATTGTACACTGATGCGAGGAATGATGTGCTTATTGTGTATTTGCACCATATCTGACATACAATAACTCACCTGAAGTACAAAAGTTCTGTTGGAATGTGTATTGGGTATAATTTGACAATCTAGTTGCTTTATATAGCCATGACGTTGCCCATGAAATATCGTCATCATATCTTGAGAGTGAGAAATAGAAAGGGCATTCTCAACCATATATTTCGCGGTACTGGTCAACAAAATGAAAGGGAGATTTAGTTCTTTCTATAAGGAGATGGGAATAAGGATTGCATATGGCTAACAACCAGTTGTATCATTTCCTATTTATCGGTGGTTACAAGATCAAATTCTTTTACGATGGATTAAACCAAATTCCCCAATTTCCGTTATAATCTTGGCATGATTCTCTCCGGATATGCTCCCGAAAAATCTATTCATGGATTTTGACTGCCAATATTTGGCTACACAACTCATAGACTTGGCCATTTAAAGATTGTGCCTTTAATATTCCAGCGTCGTGTGACAACTTGCCATGACTCTGTAGTATTTATGGTTTTTATCTATGCACATTAGTTTGCCAGATTGTCATTCTGCCAAGGTGTCTTGACGCTGTCAACTAGTCTTCATGTTGTCAAACTACCAAACTATATTTCATGTTGTCAAACAAATGCACGTTATATATTTTCAAACATTATTAGGCTCCCAGAAAGACCATGTATATTGCTATCAAATATTCTCATTGTTCTTGGAATCGTTATCGATTAAATGTTCTTCATATTGAAATATTTACGCTACATATCAATATACATTTGCTTCTATATATTCAATATTCCTGGCTCAAAATTTAAAATGATTGGATGGATCAATGAAGAAAAAGACTCACAGCTACATAAAATTCTTGAAGCTTTGACTATTTATCTTTGTAGTGAGAATTCTCACTTAATAGAATGAGAGCTTGCAAAAATGGCAAGAGAAACTGATGCATAGTTTTGTCATAGATCCTATAGGAGAACGTAGAAGCACGAAACATCACCAAGATTTGACAATAATATATGATGATATCAAGCCCGGGAGCATTATTCCTTACATAATTAAAGTTGGGATTATTGCAGACTTGCCCATCTTTGGAAATATAACATTGCCTCTAGAAAAGGAAGGAGAGATTCTTGTGCCTCACAAACTTGATCTCTTTGTCAATTGTTGCAAAGTAAATTTATCGTGATCATTTGATTAAGTTGGCAATCAGATCCTTGCATGATACATGTAGAATCATATTTGTTTATAAATTTATGAATAACATGTAAGGGTATTAAAAGATTGCAGCGAGGGTGTCTCTCCAAGTTGGAGTCATATGGCTATAGGAACGCTAATGTATTTTCTCATGAATCATTTGATGGTTCGATTGGGATTGAGTCAATAATTTGAAGACTGGTGAGATAATGCTTGGAATTTTCCTATTGCAATTCGAATTATTTTTTTTGTTTTTGCTGGTTTTTGATCAAAAATAAAAAATAAAATAAAAATAAAAATTTTCAAATCGATTTTCACATTTTCTGAAAACATCATTGGAATCATGCTTTTATCTTTTTATACTAAAATTATTGTGAAGTCACTTCACTAGGTATTCACGAAGAGGATTGTCAAAAAATGCGCTATCACCTACCGGTAAAATCTCATTTCATTTTTTCATTTGATTGATAGCATTAGTATTAATTTCTTCATGCTATGTTTTTCGAACTTCACACAAGTTTTCTTGCAGGATTAGTACTCACATTTTGCAGGTATACAGATGATCATATTTTGTTGCTAAAGTGATTTTCAAGAATAAAAAAACTTCTAAAAAAACATGCTTTGTTGATTGCTTGAAGGAGTTGTTACTCATCTTAAACATCATGACGTTTTTTATTACACAACGACCATTCATAAAACCATTTTGTGTCATGAATGATTTCTTCCCATTTCTCCTTCAAAGTAGAGTGGCCATCCCTGTGTTGAAGTCCATCTTCCATTGAATTATCCTTCATGACTTTGCACACGCCTATCTTCCTGGGTCATATACATCTCTTTATCTTTTTGAATTAATTTTTCCTTGCCAATAAAAGTATCCAACTTCCTTTCCATGACTACATTGCCTTGCCATAAACAATGTTGCTACTGAGATCTTTCCTATATTCCTACCAATCTTTTTGTAAAAACTCGCATTGACTGATGTGGGATTCTTTAAGGCCCACCTTTCAATAAGTCATGTCCCATCGACCTTAGCACCTTATCTAGGATATAGACTATATTCCATGTTGAGTACCTAGAGGCTTGCATGCCTTAATGGAAAGTTCTCTCACTAATAATCATGGGAATACATAACTATCCCTTGATCATCTGATCTTGCAATTTGTTGGCACAGGGGCATACACATGGTTCAATGCTCAAGAGTGCACCAACAAAACCCTAACTACTAGCCCTTTCAGAAACACCTGGGAAGCAAATGAAGTCTCACTCGAGGTAGAGGCAGGGGTGGTTGCAGGACTCAGATGTCTAGAAACTTAGCTGGGACACATATCTCTGATTATCTTGCTTACAATGCACTTAGCATCAGTTATTCATTAACATACATTCATTAATACACTTCGCTGAAAGAACAAAGCATCGTAGTGAATACTTATACTAAGGATGATTCAGTACTTAGCCACAAAAATATAGGTTAGATTCAATAGATCAAGCACTAAGCAACTTATATATCATATCTAACGTTCATTCATATATCATCATCACAGAGCATAACTAGATCTACTTAATCACATCAAGCACTTAGCCAAGAAAGAGATAAACAGATTAGAGTGAAGCACAAAGCACTATAGACACAGTTACCATGGTTCAACCCCACTCTGGGGATACGTCCATGAAGTCTTCTTTATATTATCTTGGTCAAGCAGTTACAACACAGATCTTTAATGACCCTTACTTCGCATAGGACAGAAGATCTGCGCAGCTCACTAGATCCTTCTTCCTTGCTCTTCAGCATAAGACTACACCAAACTACACTTAGATTTTCGATCTCATGCATAGAGAACTCTAAGATACATCTGATCACACAGATCCAGTTACTAGCACTAAGATTCTAATTATACATCACATAGATGTACTACATTACTGTTACTACTATATTACTACTTCTCCCCTATTTACATTTCCTATTCATAGGTTACAAAATGGGCCTAAACATGGGTAAACCCATGGGCTGACATCCCTTTCCCATTACATCAACCCAAAACCCTAAAATGGACCCAAAAATAGGTCTTTCTTCCTTAATTTCCACTTTGCATTGCACTCCTTCATTGGCAAGTTGTTGCAGTTCCAAAAGTGGTCAAGGGCCAATAGGCCCCCAACACTCACCTATGAGTCATACTGAGTCACTTAGGTCTGACCAATTCCACTTTGAATGCCTCGAGCTTGGCTCGAGAAGCTTCGACCTGCTGCAGTGCAATAGCCTCTTGTTCAGTAAATTGTTGTATTACTGTGTCATTGAGTGGTCCTTCTAGGCGTTGTTCTGCAGTGATGACACCCTGTTCGAGTTCAGCTCCCTGGCTTTCAAGTTCGATGAATAGTTGGCATGAATTCTCTTGGAGTGGTTGCAATATTTGGGAGACTTCCATTACTTTACTTTATAGTGTGTACTTGTTTTTGGGTTTTTCATTGTTCTGCTAACCTCTTCATTATTTTGACTGGGGTCATGGACTTCAGCTATGCTTGTAGCACATCTGCATGCTTATTTTCTTTGTGGAGTTGTGCCTCCAATGTATGCAATTTTGGATTCTCTGTGAGGGTTTCATAAGTCTGGGCGTTTCTAGTGCTTAGTTGCCTACATTCCGAAGCCAAATTTTGTGACTGCACTTCGAGCAATGGCCTCTCTTAGATCTCTTATCTCTTGGGGTGTCTCAGGCACAGTGCAGAGCTCCAGATCTATGATGCGTTGTTGAAGTTGTTGGATTACTTCTTCTAGTTGGGTCATCTATTGTGGGAGACGATCTTCCATCTTCACTTCTATGATCATCACAAAACATAGTTCTTTGTGAAATCTCTCCTATACTTCAAGTTTTTCTACTAGCAACTGGTCCTTACTCTACTGTAACTGTGATTTTTCCTCCTCCCACTTCGCTTGTAAGGAAAACTTCTCATGTTCTGCCTTCCTCTGTTGTTCTCCATGTACGTTATGTTCTTGCGCCAAATATTGGGTGGCTTCTGCTATGTCTTCTTGAGCTTGTCGAAGGAGAGCTTCGAATTTCTCGGTGATCTGGCGTAACTATGTGGGCTCATCGTCTATTCCTGATATTTCCATTGTTAATGGTGTCATAGAAATTGCTTGGATGGACTGGAGTTCCTACTGCACTTCTTTGAATTCGCCCATGATCCGGCATAATATCTCCTCCTACTTTGCTTCTTTCTTTTCTGCGATCTCTAGTGAAACATCATTCATTGCGACAATTAAGAAGTCAAAATCATCTGGGGTAAGGGTAGTTTTAAGCGTGGTGGGGTAAAATTCCTTTTCTTGGAGGGATCTTCCTCATCCCTAGGTGGAGTAACCTCGCCTTTTCTCTATTAAACTTCTATGCCCCTTAGTTCTTCATCATTACCTCCCTTCATAGGTGAGAGAGAAGAAGTCTTCATGGATGTGCTATGGATATCTTAGACTTCCACATCCTTCTTAGTATTGTGTAGTCCTGGTGTATCCAACATAGCTTCAGGGCTATCTACGTCGGACACCTCTGCGGGGTCTGGACTCTGCTGCAACAAGGAGGTCTTCCGACCATTCCTTGGTAATCTCCTCCATGTCATCTTCTTTCAGCTTGTAATATGAATGGAGTTGTTGTTTGTGCTCATATGCGCGTGATGTGATGTAGGTGAAGTGACAATCTATGTTGAATTTCATCAAAGGTCTAAACCTATGAAGCATGTTGGGTGTAATGCATGGTGTAGACTGAATGGAATTCTTCAACTGAGTGTAGTAAGTGTGGAAGACAACATTGGACTACCACTATTTGTTCATGTCGCTGGAGTACCACAACGTACAAAACTTTGCGGCCAATGGTTCGAAGGGTTCGATCTCCGGAAAAATATCTCCCTCGAGCAGTTCCCACGTGATGAAAGAGATAAGTATGAGAAACTAGCTAAAGTGGAACTCATACCCTTGGTCCTGTGCTTGTCTACAGTCAAGATCTAGCTGATTTATAAGGTATTTTGCCCAGTTCATTTGTAGTCCCTCCGCGCACTTCCCAGCGAGGTCAACTACAAATACGGTCACCTGTGTAGGTCTATTTTTTCGAAATAATTTTCCTGCGATGAACTGGAAACCAAAGTGCACTGATGCATTCTCAATGGAGGCTACCTTGTAACCTCATGTGCCTTTCTCCAGATCGCCATATGTGTCTTTTATTCATTGAGCGAGGGCATGATCTACGGTCTTTCTAGGGTAAAATTCTTGCGGGTCAGGGCCCTGCATGGTTAGCCTAGTGATACGATTGATTAGAATCAGATCCACAGTGATATGATGGTCCAACCATAGGTATCCTCCATGGTAGTAGGACATAAACAGTCCAACGCATGCATTGAATTCCTGATGCCTCCCGAAATGTGGAATCTTCATTATGTTGAGGAGGGTTGACTATGCAAGGTTATGGGTCCATTACTGCGGTACAATCTTAGGGTTCTTTCCTTTTGTAATAGTCAAATAATTGTGTGGGGATAAAATACTGTAAACCTTGTGATCTCTAAGCTTAAAATCGCTAAATTTGAGCATGGTGAGTTTCTCCTAGTTAGCATGAACTGCGCGCACCCCTTTCGGGAGGTATGCCGTGACTACAATATAGTCGAAGTCTATGGGTACAGTGTCTAGATTCACTGGTTCGCTTAATGGTGGTATATATTTAGGCAAGATGCTTGGGATCATATTCACAGTGGTGAAGTCATTTTTGAGCTTAGATCGTCTTTCCGAAGGTGGTCAGGATGGTCTTGCTCGAGAAGTGGAGGGGGAAGCTGAAAGTGCACCCAAGAATGATGCTTGTACGCCTGTAGACATTCCTCATTCTGACATGACTCTCTCAGTCATTAAATCAATTAGAACTTCTTCAACAATTTTCTCAACAACACTGAGCTCGTCTGACATACAAACTTGGGTCAGCTAGCTTGGGTGCAACAAGAATTCAGATACTACAATGAATAGTAAGGCAATGATCTCAAGGTAAGTAAATATTTAGGGTTTGTGCTCATATTCTCAGTTAGAAAAAAGTATTCTTGGTGCGTGGTGTGATGGGTTAAGTAGGCGATCTCAGCAACAGTCTTCTTGTAATGGACATGGAGACTTAATTAACTCTGTTCTATCCATTCTGGTGCTATCCAGTGGTCTAGTGGTAACCCATAACTGCTTTTTGATCCATTCGAAGAAGCGGTCGAATGGGTATATCGGTTCCAACGACTATATTTCTTCGTCATGGCGAAGTACTCTATGTTGTTGCTCTGATATCTCTATGAAGCTCCAATTCTGCAATTCTTTTTGCTGCCAAGTGTCCTCTAGAACCTCTTGTAACCTTACAATATTATCACTTTTCTTTCTTAAATTCCTAGCCTTCTTCCCAATGAGCTTCATCTCAGTAATGGTTTTACCATTATGATGTTTATCTTTTGTGGTCTTAGTTACTTCGCGTTGTTGAAAGTCTTTCCTAGGGTTCCTTGATAATACTTCTTCTATATCAAAAATAGGTAACTCGACCTTCTACGGATCCTCAAGTGTTCTCTTAGCTTCGAGATCAGAGTTGCTAATATTGAATATATGTGATCTTCTCTTTTGTTCTTCAATCAAGTGCATGATCCTTCTGGTCATAAAGTCTTTTAACTCTTGCTTCTTCTGTTCCAAATTTTTTTCTTCTTCTTTTCATCTGGCTTGTTCTCTATCAATCCAAGGTTTCCCTATGAGCATGGTAAACAAGGTGTTGTCTTCAAAAATTTTAATGATCTCAAAGTCTTCTTCTGTCGAAGTTCCATTGACATTCATAGGTATCCGAGCGAGCCTTCCACATAGGTTTACTAGCTTTCCTCTGAAGAAACTTGTTCCTACTAGGGAAGAGATCATGGCAGGATTTCCTATAGCTTCCCAAGTTCTCTCTGGCATAATGTTCACTTGTGTTTCTTCATCAAGAGTATATTCAATGTCCAAGTCCCCTATTCTTGCTTTGATTTTCTCCTTTTCTTTGAAGATCTCTGATATCCTAACATGTCGGTGGTCATTCAATGTATCTTTCATCTGTAGCAATATCTTTTCTTATTCTTTCCGGGTTTCTACTATAATCTTGGTCTCTTGATCTCTTTCAAGGTTTTCTTGATCCATATTCATCTTCTCAAGCCTAGCAATCATTCTAGGGAAATCCAATACTTCATGGTCCATATCCTTACAACAGAGGCAACTAGGTCTTCTCCCAGGGCATTCCTTAGCAATATGTCCTGGTCTTCCGCAACTATAACACAGGGTTAATCCTCTTTTTCATTTAGATGTTCCCCAACTCCTTTTGTACTGCGCACCAGGATCATGGTGACTAGCCAACAAAAACCTCTTTCTACGATCCTACATCCACTTGTTAGTCAAAACATTCTTTCGATGCATAGGTATAACATATCTATCACTATACTTATCAGATCTATTCATATCAAACTTTATTTCATCTATTAATGCCCTAGTTTTGAAGATAGGACAAAATCTATCAAACCTACATAAATCCATGCTTTAGAAACAAAAATATCCACTTATCTTACTTCTATAGAGCACAAAGCTTCTAGATCTAATACTTTTAACTATTATTACCTTTATCAAAGCACGGAGATTACATATATTACCTTTTTCTTGTAGATCTGACCTCTTTCTTCACAGATATGACTTATTTTCTTCAGATATGACCTCTTTTCTTTAGATCTGACCTCTCTTTCTTGGAAAAAAGATTCACAGGTCAAACAAAACACTGCGCACTAGGGAAACAAATCTACACATAGAGATTATTTTGCACAAGGCTTCTTCTTCTTTAGTTCCTAGCAATCACAATTTTAGGTCTCGACAACGAAACCATTTGTTGGCACAGGGGAAGACCCAGGGTTCAACGCTCAAGAGCACACCAACAAAACCCTAACTACCAGCCCTTTCGGAAACACCTACAAAGAAGATGAACTCTCACCCGAGGTAGAGGAAGGGGTGGTTGCAGGACTCAAATGTCTACAACCTTAGCTGGGACACAAATCTGTGATTATCTTGCTTACAACATGCTTAGCATCAGTTATTCCTTAACATACATTCATTAATACCCTTTGCCAAAAGAACAGATCATCGCAGTGAATACTTATACTAAGGATGATTCAGTACTTAGCCACATAAATATAGGTTAGATTCAACAGATCAAGAACTAAGCATCTTATATATCATATCTAACGTTCATTCATATATCATCAACACAGAGCATAACTAGATCTACTTAATCACATCAAGAACTTAGCCAAGAAAGATATAAACACATTAGAGCGAAGCACAAAGCACTATACACATAGTTACTGTGGTTCACCCCCAATCTGGGGCTACATCCACAAAGTCTTCTTTATATTATCTTGGTCAAGCAGTTACAACACAGAGCTTCAATGGCCCTTACTTCACATAGGACAAAATATCTGCGCAGCTCACTAGATCCTTCTTCCTTGCTCTTCAACACAAGACTACACCAAACTGCACTTAGCTTTCCGATCTCGTGCACAAAGCACTCTAAGATACATCCGATCACATAGATCTAGTTACTAGCACTAAGCTTCTAGTTATACATCACATAGATGTACACCACTACTATTACTACTATCTTACTACTTCTCCCCTATTTACATTGCCTATTTATAGGTTACAAAATGGGCCTAAATGTAGGTAAACCCACGAGCTAACATCCCTTTCCAGTTACATCAACCCAAAGCCCTAAACTGGACTCAAAAATAGGTCTTGCTTCCTTACTTTCCTCTTCACGTTGCGCTCCTTCCTTGGCAAGCTATCGTAGTTCCAAAAGTGGTCAATTATGACCAAGTATTCTTCAAAACTTGGTCAAGGGCCAACACAAGTGGCTCGTTATCAACTCATTCATTTTCACTTTGCAATATGTACTCGGTTACCTTGACACTCATTGACATCAATGGTGAGTTTTCCTCGCATTGGTTAACAACATTCATCAATGGCCGATAATCCAATGACTTATTTTCATGCTTGACATAGACACATTAATTTGCATGAATAGAATTTTACAATCGGGTTTAGTAGTGGGTGAAGACTATACACTTTTTCATGACTCCATCAACAATTGTAACAATATTTTTCAGCTATATGAGAGTACCACAGTTCCACTTTCATACTTCCTCTTTTCCATGATTCATCAACAACAATTTAGATTCCTCCACTTCACATTCTCTGATACAATAGTTACAATAGTCACAGATGATACTGCAGTAGTGACATCTTCCATGCTCTAGCAGCCACATCAACCATATTCCTATTTCATAGTTCATCAACATTTTGGGTAAGTGGAGGTATGTTATTTTCTAAACTTTAATCATGTAATTCTTCAACTACTAGCAATGAATAATTTGGAAAATTCCCTCACCAAGCTCCCTTTCCATTTTACTTCTATGACCCATGCCAAGTTGCATGTGGACATGCAACCAAATCAGTTGGGTGGTAGGGAACTTTATTCACTATCATCACTCCATTTTTCCACTACCATCATTCCATTTTTCATCTCATTTACCATTCACCAACATTTCTTTTCCAATGACACTCTGCTGCACTTTTCTTCATAAGAATTGATATACATATTGGCATGATTCACAAATATGAAAAAGGGATTTCTTATACTCAGTGATGTTTCCTTATGCACATTGATAACTTATTTTTTCTAGCAAGTATATGGGTAAATTATTATCATAACAACAAGAAAACAAATAACGAAATGAATGTTGTTTACACAAGAACCAACATTATTTATATTCATGGTTTTCACACAAGAACCAACCATAAGAAAATTTCATCCATTACTCATGTAAATCCCATCCTGGAAATATTCTTTATCATCACCCAAAGTC
>JZKD02S1920696.1:988472-1011694 GCA_000966675.3 Picea glauca | reverse complement strand
TATTAGGTCTTCTTACATCCTCCTTATTCTATTTTATTGAAAGGTCTTATTAATATTGACCTTTATTACATCCGAATACATTGATCTACCTATGTGTGGGTTAGGACCTTAACAAAAGTGGACTGGATGAGGTTCATCATCCATTGTTGAGGGACGATCTTTGAATTCTTTTCGTTGGTTCTGGTTAGGTACCTGTATAGGGAAAGTGTGTTGTAGACTTTTTGATCCCCCAGGTTGAAGTCACTAAAATTCAACATTGTGATATTGTCATGATCTGCACAGACTGTGCGTACTCCTTTTAGTAGGTATGCAGTGACTAGAGTGTACTCAAAGTCTCTAGGAACAATATCTCTATTGATTGCACCGCTCAGAGGTGGTATGTAAGCATGTAGGATGGATCGAACCAACTTTGCACTGGCTATATTGTCTTTATGTTTGGTTCTTATTTTTGTGTTGGCTCGGGATGTTTCTTCTTGAGAATTCGACGAGGAAGATTGCACTCCTCTCATCGATGATGCCTATAAATATGTAGATAATCCTCGTTACGACATGACTCTTTCAACTCTAAGGCTAGCGAGTACCTCTCTTACAGCTTCTTCAGCTGCGCTAAATTTGTCGAACATATATGCTCAAGACCAATAGCTCAGGTACTCAAAGTAACGTAGGCGCTATAGTAAGGTAGAGAGTAAGGGTGGATTAATCATTGTTCATAATTCAAGTAATCTATGGGCTCAAATTCATGATTTAGCAAAAGTGTCTTCCGTGCATGGCACGATGGATTAAGTAAGTAACACTGTAATGAATCATTTACAATGGATATGGGGCTTCTTTAAGTCTGGTTATATCCATTATGGCATGGTCTAACGGTCTGGTGATGAGCTATCAATGTTTTTCGATCTATTCGAAGCGACATTCGAACGGACATATCAGCCTCCAATGACTATATTTCTTTTCCACAGTGAAGTGACCCATGTCACTATTTTGTTTACCTAGAGAAGCTTAGATTTTGAAAATTTTCTTTCCGAGAGGTTCCCTTTGGAACCCTGTGTAGCTTGTCGATTTGAGCTCTCTTTTTACTTAGATTTCTAGCCTTTTTCCCCATGAGCTTCGTCTCGGTAGTTATTTTCTTGTTTTGGTTTTTATTTTCCTTGGGCATAGTCACTTCGTGCAGCTGAGGTTCTTTCCCAAGACTCAAGAGAACTACTTTGTCTATATCTGGTACATATACTACAATATTTTGTGAGTCCCCTAACTCTTCGACATCTGAGCTTCTAGTGTCAATTAGCTTCGATTTATTCTCATGTTCCTCAATCGACTGTGCGATCCTTCTGGTCATGAAATATTTTAGCTCTTGTCTTTGTTGTTGTAATAGCTTTTCTTCTTCCTTCTTTATGGTGTGATTTCTCTCAATCCAAGGTTTTCCAAGTAACACAGTGAATGGGGCGTTGTCCTCAATAAATTTAATAATCTCAAAATCTTTTTCAGTCAAAGTTCCATTGAGTGTCATAGGTATCTGAGTGAGTTTTCCACATAACATCACCAGTTTTCCTCTGAATAGTCCTATTCCTCCTAGTGAAAGAATCATGGAAGGCTTCCCTATAACTTCCCAGGTTCTTTCTAGAATAATGTTTACTTGTGTGTCTTCATCAAGAATATAGTCAATTTTGAAGTCCTATAGTCTTTCTCCGACTTGTTCCTTTTCTTTGAAGATCTCTGGTACTCGGACATATTTATGTCCCTTCAGGGTTTCTTTCATCTGTATCAATACTTTCTCTAATTCTTTCCATGTTTTTTCTATTTATGGGGATGTACTATGGTTTTCATCATGAAGATTCATCCTTTCAATCTTAGCAATCATTCTAGGTAAATCCAATACTTCATGATCCAAAGCTTTGTAACAGAGACAACTTGGTTTTCCACTAGGGAATTCCTTAGCTAGATTGCCTGGTTTTCCGCAACTATACAGAGGGTTAATCCTCTCTTTCTCTTAAATGATCCCCAACTTCTTATGTATTGTGCACCAGGATCATGGTAGTTAGACTGTAAAATATTATTTCTAGGATCCTGCATCCATTTGTTAGTCCAAACATTATTTCTATGCATAGGTATAACATATCTATCAAATCTATTCATATCAAACTTTATTTCTTCTATTAATTCCATAGGTTTTAAGATAGGACAAAATATATCAAAAATACCTAGATCCATACTTTAGAAACAAAAATTTCCACTTATCTTACTTCTGCAGAGAACAAAGCTTCCAGATATAAGAACTTTCTTACCTTTTTCAAAACACAAAGCTTACAGATCTTACCTCTTTTAATCAAAAAATTCCACTTTTACCTTTCTTAGTGTACAAAGTGTTCATATATTGCTTCTTTTCTTCAGTATTAACCTCTTTTCTTGTCAATCTGATCTATTTCTTTCTTGGCACAAAGCTTCACATGTTAAGTAGAACACTACGCACTAGGTAAATAGATCTACACATAGAGATTTCTTTGCACAAAGCTTCTTCTTCCCTAATTCCCAACAATCACAGTTTCAGGTCTTGGAAATGGAACCATTTGTTGGCATAGGGGAAGACCCAGGGTCCAACACTCAAGAGCACACCAACAATTCCCTAACTACCATCCCTTTCGGCAACACCTATGAAGCAGATAAAGTCTCACCCGAGGTAGAGGAAGGGGTGGTTGCAAGACTCAGGTGTATGCAACCTTAGCTGGGACATAGATATATGATTATACATCTTACTAGATCACTTAGCACTGTTAGTTCCTCAAGATACATTCAATAACCACTTATCTTATAAGACGGAGCTTCATAGCATTCACTTAGATCTAAGATATTTCAACACTTAGAAACATTAAAATAGGTCAGATCTAGTAGATCAACACTAAGCATCTTCATACACATCAGATCTAACATTCATACACATATAGGAAGCACAAAGCATAAGTAGATATACCTAAATATATCAAAGCACTTAGCAGAAGAGGAAATAAACACATTGAACCAAAGCACAAAGCATCACACACAGATTTATGTGGTTCACCCCCACCCTAGGGCTACATCCACCAACTCTTCTTCTTTATTATCTCAGTCAAGTAGTTACAACACAGAGCCTCAACAATCCATACTCCGCATAGGACAAACGATATGCACAGCTCGTTAGATCCTTCTTCCTTGTACTTCAACACAAATCCTTTCACAACCTCCTACAACAACTTACACTTATCTCTACAAGCCTCTTACAATCACGCACAGAGCATTTACAATCCACATCCAATCACACAGATCTAATTACTAGCACTAAGCCATTGACTCTTCTTACATTTCCTAAGTATCTATTTATACATTACAAAAGTGGGCCTAAGCATGGGTAAACCCATGAGATGACATCCCTTTCCCATTACATTAACCCAAAACCCAAAAAGAGGCCCAAAAGTGGACCGATATTTTTGTGATCTCTGCTTCGCTTGGCGCTCCATCTTTGAGAGGGCGTCGAAGTCCAAAAATGGTCAATTATGACCAAGTGTTCCTCAAAACTTGGTCAAGGGCCAACAATATCATTTTCATAAATATATTTGGGTTTTACCTTATTATTTTCCACTTTATTCATTTTAGTATTAAAAGGGAATTTGTGATTAAATATTATAAAATCGACATGTTTTCATATATATCTCAAAAATATGTGAGCTTTGTAATGTGTAGGAATATGTGAAGGATTAATTCAAAAAGAATTCTTGAATACTTACTCCACTATTTCAAGATTTGAGGAGATAATTCAAGCCTATTCCAAGGAAAAGATCATGGAGATTTGGTTGGCATATCTTATCCAAGATACATGAGAGATATATTTTATTATTTGAAGGGATTATATTTTGTAATAATGGGAAATTGGTTGAGAGAAAATTTGATCTGTAATTATGAGATGGTTATCTTATTTTCAAGTCTCTCATGTATAAAAGAGAGTGATCTTTGTTCATGAGGGAGTGGTCATTTAGGAGTAGTCATTAGGATTTGAAAGAGAAAGGGATTCTTAGTTTGATTCATGCTTTCATTATTGTTTCATGATTTTTCATTTGATTCTTGTAATGTAATTTGAGATTGATTTACTGTTAGTGTGAGCTCACATGTGTCATCTTGTTTCTCTTCACATGTTATTTTTCCTTTGATGCAAGTTTCCATTTCAATTTGATTTTATTTTCGTCGTGTATTTTAGCAATTCAATTCCAAGTCATGTGTTTCAGCTTCCTACATTAGTTTAATGATTAAATCTCAGTTGTAGCTTTAACATTAGATTACATTAAATTAGCTTCAATCCTACATATACTGTTCTTGTGCTTCATAAGTTTATGAACTCCTCGGGTTGAAAATTAAATGATTGGGCATTTATTTAATGACAATATTTACCACCAACAATTACCATTTGGGCCTATCGAGTATTGCACAGAATGTACATCCGCCGACTGAGTGGGATTGGAAGACACAGACAAAGCTAGCCCTCCTACAGTCTGGTTTATAGAAAATGTTTTCAAATGGATTATCACCAAGTCTGCAGATTTCACATTGGCAGAGCCTACAATGCCATCTGCATGAGGTCAAGACTTTTGTCTAGGGTCATAGTTTAACCTCGGTGTGACCGAAAGAATCTGGTATAACATCCCAGACTGAGCATATATAAGATCTAATTGTTGGGATTTGAAGATTGCTTCTTCCTCATATGTAACCCCATATGTAGCAACATCCTTTGAGATAGGAGGTTGCAAGGACTTAAGGAACCATTCTAACAGGAAATATGGGGGGATGAAGGTCTTGATTAACCTCTTCCTTCTACACCACTCCTGGATGTGATCCGATATATGAGTGGCTTTGTCCTGGTGTAATGTCAACATAGTTTCTAGGCCAACATCGTAACGAACTGACAATTGGAAGTGGTTAAGGAAGACTAGCACCATCTGAATAAAGGTCCCATATGCCCCCCTAGGTAGCTCGATATAACATTTCACGACAAAACCTATGAGAGTGTGTTGAAATAATCTTAACTGGATGGAATTTTCATTAAGGGAATTCAAAGAGAACCATAGGTGAAAGGTGGTGACATGATCACCAGGATCCTCACCATTCTTACCTTCAAATTTTAGAATATCCGAAGGAAGCTTGGTGGGGACAGGGGGGCATGTAGGATCATGGCACATAGGATCATTAATCAACTTATACAAGTTTTTCAAGTTGATCATGACCATAAAAGGGATACGAGGTTGCAGTATCTGGCCCCAAGCTCCTTGGAAAGATTGTGTTTGGGGAATAACAACCCATCCAGGGTTTTGGTAAGCACCATGGCCCTATCCAATATTGTAAGACCCTCCTCCAAGATGATTCATAAGAGGTTGGTTGGGAATCATTCCAGTAGGAATGTTCTAATGGGGGTTATAAAAATTTCCCCCAGCCAGAGTAGCTTCGGGTTGGGGGTTACCTAAGGTGTGAAACTGACCTCCTCTGGGTGTGAATCTGAAGGATAAATGTGGATTCATCATGAAAAATTTGTTGGTCAGAATTGACACTGAGGAGGTGAGGGTATAGGATGGAAATTGAGTAGAAGCTTGTTCTCCAGGTTGGTTACTCCACCCAAAAGCAACAGGGTTAGACCCAGGGTTAAAAGAAGGAATGCCTCCCATGGTACGAGTCATTTGAGGGACCTGAGAGCCACCACACGAGAATGGAGTATAAGGAGGAGTTGTGCCCCCAAGTCCAATGCTAGCATTAGGGCCAAGAGTTGGGATGGAGTATGAAAAATGCGAGGTAAAATTTGACATACCATAGGAAAAATGACTAGAGGCCATAAGTATGGAATGAACATTATATCCCGGTGAGTGACCAAAAGACCCAAATGAGTTCTTGGAAATAGGTTGAGCATTCAATATAGGGTGATCATCAGTGATGATAGGTTCCTCTAGCACTACAACCATTATGGTTGCAGGAGTCAAAGGGGTGACATTAACTATAGTAGGTGTGGGAGTTGAGGGGCTTCCGATATTTTGATGACTCAAATTAGTACTCATCCTTGTAGAATCATAAGTATGATAATTGGAGGTGTGTGTACCATGTATAATAACTCTACGCATTTTAAAAGGAAAAGACTCAAAATCTAGTGGTAAGTGTAACAAGTGGCGAGACCGACAGGGAAGTTGGTCTGACTCCATGACGACTTAAGACTCAAGATATAGAAACAAATACTAAGGCCAATTAGTAATCAAAGAGAACACCAAAAATAATCAAACAACCAATATGCACACAAACAAGATAAATTGGATGAAAGGGGTCTCCCTCCCTAAAGTAGGTATGCCTCACCCAAGAGGGGCCTGAGACTCCCTGTTAAAGATCGGAGGTAACATAATCAATTATAAGGACCTTGTGGGCTTAAAAACCAGTCGGTCAGATCCCCCCAGAGAGGTAATCCTCCATAAATGTTGTGTATTGTCCGACCCTTATCTGACCTAGGGTACCTGCAGAATAAACCATGCAAGTAACCTATGTGGCACTTAAGTCAAGAAAATAAGCAACCAATGTATAATTGATGCACATACGAGAAGTTTAAGTTAGGTCCATTGTATGGGCAGGGTAGCAAATCTCAAAACCATGAAATCATCGCCTCTCACGGAGGTAAGGACACTAGAAATATCCCCATATATGAATAGATCCACATAAATGTCTCTAACACTAAGAAGGTATCGGGGGGATATCCCTTCAACCAACTTCACACGACCTCATGATTAAATCTAGTGTAAATGAAGCCTCCTAATATTACCTATTATACAATGGATTTCTCCACTCCCTTAGTGTTGGACCTCGACCAAGTTTTGAGGAAATCTTGGTCAAGTTTGACCACTTTTTGGACTTCGACGCAGTGATCGAGGAAGGAGGGCCCAGGCAGAGATGAGATCGCATATATCACTTATTTTATGGGTTTTATGGACCCACCAAGGGGTTCCTTAGGGTTTTTTCAATGGTTTATGGGATGTCAGCCCATGGGTTTACCCATGATTAGGCGTTTTTGTAAGGGATTGTAAAAGTATAAATAAGTAGGAATGTATGATAGGAGGAGAGACTTGTAAAGAGAAGTCTAAGTGACTAAGTGAAAGTAGTTCTGAGTGCTTTGTGAAACATAATGTGTATGAAAGGATTTGTTCTCGATAAAGGAGTTGGCTTTGTGCCTTAACCTAATTTTGGGAAGGAATATCTGGTGCTCAGTGCGCATATATTCTGTCCTCTACAAAGATTGGATATGTGGCTTAGTGCATAGGAGTGGATAAATGTAAGATATTGAATAATAATAAAGAATATGAAGCATGTTGGCACAAGGGCAGACCCAGGGTTCAACGCTAACAGTGCACCAAAAAAACCCTAACTCAAGTGTTTGCAACCTTAGATGGGACATAGATTTGTGATTATAATACTTAATAGAGAACTTAGCACCGTTAGTTCATAATTATTTACCCAACATCTACTTCGTATATAAAATAGAGCATCACAACATTCACCTAGATCTAAAGTATTTAATTACTTAGCATAAATAAATGGACCAGATCTAGTAGATTCAAGAACTAAGCACATTAACCTATATCAGATCTAGCATATTCATCATAAGCACAAAGCATAAATAGATCTATCTATCTATATAGATCAAGCACTTAGAAAATAACACATAAATACACCAACACATTGCACAAAGAAGAATAAAACAATATTTACGTGGTTCACCCCCACCCTGGGGCTACATCCACCAACTCTTCTTCTTTATTAGCTTCAATTAGTCATCTACATGCACAAAGACACAAAAACCCTACTTTGCATAGGATAGGAGATCTACGTGCACCTCTCTAGATCCTCCTTCCTTGAGCTAGGTCTATCACAAAGCCTTTCACAGTCTGTTACAACCACTTGCACTTAGCTCTACAAGTTTCTCACAATATGCACAGAGCATCTACAAACCAAACTTGCACTTAGCACTTAGATTTTTGGCCTCTCTACTTATATCACCTAGATACTTATTTATACTTTACAAAATAGGCCTAAACTTGGGTAAACCCATGGGCCAACATCCCATACCCATTACATACTCCCAAATCCCCAAAAGGACCCAAAAAGGGGCCAATATCTCGCGATCTCTGATTTGTCTTCCCTTTGTCTTCGACAGGCTGTTGAAGTCCAAAAATAGGTCAAACTTGACCAAGGATATCCCAAAACTTGGTCAAGGGCCAACAATCCCCAAACACTCACCTATGACTCATCTTGAGTCACTCTGGTCTGACTAGCTCTACTTCAAATTCCTCGAGCTTGGCTTGAGATACTTTGACTTGTTGTTGTTCTACGACATCCTGTTCAGTGAAATCTTGTATGAATACATCATTGATAGGTCCCTCTAGATGTTGTTCAGCTATAGTGACAACCTTCTCTAGCTCTGCTCCTTGGCCTTCTATTAGCACAGGGGTAGACCCAGGGTTCATCTCCAATAGCACACTAACAAGCCCTAGCTACTGGCCCTTTCAGAAACACCTGCGAAGCAGATGCAGTCTCACCCGAAGCATCTATGAGGGGGTTGTAGGACAAAGATGTCTACAACCAGGGGAATATCAAGTGGATCTATTACAACAATACATCATGCATCTATCATTCAACTAGCTATATCTATCCTTCATAGCTATATATTTGATATAATACAATAAGACAGGTAACAATATAAGAACGACAAAGATCAAAGCATCAATCACACACATAACAACAGATGTACATGGTTCACCCTCTCTCTAGGGATACGTCCACAGAACTGTGCTTATGATTCATTAAGGTAAAGCATATAGTTCTTATCTGTGCTCTCATTTAGAATATCCTCTTTCTTCTCTCTCTTTCTCTCCCCTTCCTGCGCACCCAACTATAAGACTTGACCTTCACACACAGTAAAATATCTTACAATACCAGAAGACTTCCTCTCTCTCAACACTTCTCTCTCTCAATACAATGATCCCTCACACAACACTATAGCTATATCTACAACAATATTGTACTGTAGAATTACCAACAACACCTAGGCCCTTTAGACCTCTATTTATACATTACAACGCCTCATCGACAACTTTTAGGTCAAACCCTAGGTGCCCAAAACCCTATATACTAAAACCCTAGGTGTCTAAAACCCTAGTCCAACATGACCCACTTTGTTCGGGCTTCGCCAGCCTATCTTTCCTTCCTTCTCGCGTGGTGCTCCAAAGCATCCAACGATGGATTTTTCCACTTGTTGAGTTTTCCATGATCCATATTCCTTGTTGATTTTTCATACTTGATCTCCTCATCCAACGAATTGCATTTCCTTGCTTCGCTCCATATTTTCTTCTCTTTTTCTCACTTCGACCTAGTGAAAGTCACTATGTCTCCCGCAAAGTTCGCTTTTCACCTTTTCTTCCTTGTTCTTTGCTTCCTTCCATAAACAAGGGCCAAAAGGCCCCCAACACTCATATGTGACTCATCTTGAGGCACTTCAGATCTGATCCTTCTCTGTATTGCTTCGACTTTGGACTATGCAACACAACCCTTTCTTTCTTCTTCTTGCCTCCTCCCCGTCCTTGTGTAGACTGTCTTTTCTGTGACTGGTACCCAGTTTCAACTGCACCTGGTACCTAGACCCTTTTTCTCATGCTTTTACTGAGATCTTCGAGGCAACTGGTTGTCATAGTACAACTTTAGCTAACTCCCATTCACCAATCCTTCCTTCCACTCTCTGTTCAATGTCTTCAGTTGCACAACTCCTACTTATGTAACATAGGCGATCTCATATGGTCCAAGAAAATGCGTTATGAACTTCCCTGGGTGTTTTATAAACTTACTATCATAAACAAGTACTAAATCACCTTGTTTGAATGCCTTCTTCTTGATGTACCTATCATGATATGCCTTCTCTCATTCCTTCTGAACCTATTGGTGGAATCTTGCAATGAAACTGTCTTCTTCCAGTTCAACCAACTATGCGAGCCTTTCCTGAACAACACCAGTGTCATACATACCTATAAAAGAAGCAATTCTTAAGCTTGGTACCAAGTATTCCGTTGGGACAACAACTTCGAGACCATAAACCAACTTGAAAGGGGTTTGCATTGTTAATTTCTTGCAAGTAGTTCGATAGGCCCATAGTACTGCAGGTACTCTTAAGTCCCAGTCATCCCTATTCACAATGAAAATATTTGTTAATGTTGTCTCCAAGATCTTGTTGAATGCTTCAACTATTCTGTTTGCTTGTGGATGATAAGGTGTACTCTTCTGATGGTGGACTGCAAATTATTCAGTCAGTGCTTCAACTGTCTTATTTATGAAGTGTGTACCTTGATCACTCATAAGTATCTTGGGGCATCCAAACTTGGTTATTATGTCATCAAATATAAAATGTGCAGCTGTAGTTACACTACAGTCTTTAACTGCTCTAGCTTCGACCCATCTGGTTAAGTATTTTGTTGCATTAATGATATACCTTGCTCCTATGCTCTTTCCTGGTGGGTTTATAGATCCCATGAAGTCAATGGCCCACTTTTCAAATTCTTATAGGGTCATATGTGGTTCTAATGGAATTTCATCTCTTCTAGATGGTTTCCCAACTCTCTATCATACATCACAGGCTCTGGCATAATCTTTAACATCTATGTGCTAATGGCCAACTCTCAAGATCTTCTACGCATTTTCTCTCCCTGCGTAGTGTCCTCCTGCGATGCCTTCATGATCTTCTGCAAGGATCAATGGTCGCTCTATCTCCATAACACATCTTCTTAATATCTCATCAGGTCCTAGTTTTATAGCTGACCAACTATAAGTGAAAAGTCTGCAACACGCACCACTAGTTTTTTCTTCTGGGGAATTGTATACTCACTAGGTTCCATTCCTGTTGATAGGAACTAGACTACATCTGTGAAGTGGTCATCAATATTTCTAATGGAGAGAAACTATGCATCCGACAGTGTATCCTCCAAACTGGTGGGTTCTTCGTGATGTTCCAGCCTCAACAAGTGGTCAGGACCCTTGTTCATTATTCCTGGCTTAACTATGATTTCAAAATCATATTCTTGAAACAATAGAATCCATCTTCATATTGTCCCCCCTAACACTGGCTTGTTGACTAGATAATTTAGGGCAGAGTGATCTGTAAACATTTTAAAGTGTCCTCCCAATAAGTAGTGGCAGAAATTTTGCAACACATACACCATGGATAATCCTTCTCTCTCGGTAGTGGTGTAATTAATTACAGCTTTAGATATCTTCCTTCTAGAAAAAGCTAATGGAAGGTCAATCTCCCCTTCTCCTGATTGTGACAGTACTTCTCCCAGTGCAATACAAGATGCATCGATGTGTACATGAAACTCTTTTCTCCAATATGGAAAAACCAGAATGGGCGCAGTGACCATATTCTGTTTAAGCATGTCAAAGCTCTGTTGGCATTCGTCTGTCCAGCCAAAACTGACAATCCTTCTTCAACAACTTCTCCATCAGTGTTGTGATTTGGGCATAGCCTTTAATGAATTTCCTGTAATAGCCAGTATGCCCTAGCACAATGCGCAGTGTTTTGACTGAAGTAGGAGGTGGAAAATAAACTATAATTGCAATTTTAGATGGATCAACCAACAATCCCTACTTGCATACAATATGGCCTAATAACACTTCAAATGGTGAGAAGAAGATGCACTTCTTCAGATTCAAATCAATTTGACACTGCCTTCATTTATCCAATATTATCCTTAGACATTCAATATGATTTTTCAACAAACTAAACATAGTTCAATCATCAAAATATTCTTCTAAAAATTTATGCAAAAATTCTTTGAACGCTTCGACCACCACCCTGGAAAAGATGGATGGGGCATTCTTTAGTCCAAATGGCATTACTGTATATTGGTAGGATCCCCATTCTATGGAAAATGTGGTCTTGTGGCTATCCTCCTTAGCAATCCGGATCTAATGGTATCCTAAAAATACATCTGTAAAAGAATATACCTCCTCGCCTCCCACGTTGTCTAATACTTCATCAATGAATGGTGTAGGGAAAGGGTTATGAAAATAGGCATCATTCAACTTTCTGAGGTCCACACATATCCTTATTTATCCCATCTTCTTGTCTTGCACAGCCATAGGGCTAATCCACTCTGACTCTTCAACAGGTTCAATAATCCTTGGTTCCAATATTCTGTCAATATCAATCTTCACTTTTTACTTATATTTTGGGTTCAATCTGTAGGGTCTTTGCTTGACTGGCTTCGCACCTGGTTTCAAAGGGATCCTCATTTATCCCATAGGACCTTTGATACCCTTCATATCAATGAACTTGGTTAGAAACAAGTCTTGATACTCATGCAGTAACTCTGTAAACTTGTCAATGGTAGAAACATCCCAATAATCTCCAACATTGGCAAGCTTCGGTGTCTCCTCTATCCCAATGTTGAATTTTTTAATCTTGATTGGCTAACCAATAAATGGTAGCTCAACTCCTGGTCCTTTCACAATTATTTTTCCTTCTGTTTCAATGATGTTTACCTTCCTGGGATCATCGTCGTCATCGACATTGATGTTGTAGAAACTCTGCAATTTCTAGAGAGGTGCAGTCCATTCGTCCTCTTCTTGTTCCATAGGGAGGCTAGATGCTTCCTTGAATACCTTATTTCTCACAATCTATAATTCTTAGTCTACTAAAGGATATTCACTTTCAAATAAAAGGGTGGTTACAAAGTTCTGAATCATACCTTCCCAATATGTAGTGACGAGGCGTAGCTCCACTTGAAGGTACCAGTTGATAGGGGTTGTGTCTAGTGTTTTAATGAATTTGTGCACCCATTGTTCTCGAGGAATGTCACTCTAGGCCTCTTCATAGATTCACATGTGGTCCTTTTGGAAACTTTGACTGGTATATATTACTTCGCAACTTACTACTTGTGCTAAGAACCACACTGTCATCAAGGTTTGACATTGGGTCCAGTCTGTGATATTGATTTTATGTGTCCCCCGCCATCTTTCTAGTGTGGCTTTTAGGGTCTCCTCCATTTCCAACAATCTTTGTTGTATTAGTAAAATTGTTTCAAAATATGATAGGAAGTCTTCGAAAGGGTTCAGACCATCAAATGTGGGTAAGTTACTCACTGTTGTGCCGATCCAACAAACTTCTCTAGTTAATCTAGCACATATTCTGGTAGATACTTCATACATATGGTTCTGCCAGTTCTCCAATGCTTCTTTTGAATCTGATGAGCACACACTGTGACTTCTCCAACTTATATTCACATCGGCTGTAGGGTTGATGTAATCTTGTTGTCTAGATGTTAGTTTGTAGTTGTTTTCCAATTCATATGCGTTATCTTCTTCTGTAATGGGCTCTGTGTATCATGTAACTTCATCTGGATCTAAGGGTGCAATGAAACTAAGTCCATCTCTTTCAAATGTCATACATATTTTCTTCAAATCAACTACAGTGGAATTGTTGAAGGCCCAATCAATTCCTAGTAAGGCAGGGTAAGGGAAGTTGTCATCAACAATTTCAATTACCTCAAAATCTACAAAGGTTCTAACTTCATCGATGTCCACAGGGACATGCTCCAATCATTCGAATGGGCTAATAGCTTGTTGATTAGCCATCCTAATTCTGATAGGGGAATAAATCAACCTCAGTTTTCCCATTAGTGCCCAAGTTTGCTTCGTCATGACATTGACCTTCGACCCTAAGTTGAGGACCACATAATCTATATCATACTCTCCTATTTGAGAATTCAAATGTAAGTATTTATTTGTCCTTCTCTTCTTACCAATTTGGTGTGCTACTCTATTCAGTAAGGGGTCTATATTCCCTAGCTCATACTTCCTGATTAAGTTCTGTAGTTCTTGCACAACGTTCTCATCCTGAATTAACTTAATACAAGTGTATAAAAATTCAATGAGCTTACTAACCTCTTTTCCTCCTTTTGACAAAGCTGACTGATCAAATGCCTAAGTCATCCCATATTCTTTTATTTTTGGTTGTGTTTTGGAGGAAGAACCTTTATCTTCTTTGAACTCTTTCCTTGCTTCCTCATATATTTGTCTTTCTTTCTTCGCATCAAAATTTTGGGTCTTCTCTCCAGCTTTCCTGATGCCTGAGTCTTCTGTGATATTTACTTAGGTCATTCTATCTTCTCCCGTGGTAGTTCCTCCTCAAGTAATAACAATGACTCTAGGGTCTGATCCACGAGGTTCATCATAGATCAATTGCACTTGTGGGTTCTGTTGGGGTCTTTGTCTTTCTTGAAGCTTGGATAGTAGCACAGGGCAGTCCTCAATGACATGCTCGAAGGAGTTGCAATAGCTGCAAGTGGTACAAGGGTTCTTATTGAAGGAAAATATCCCTACAGACAGGTATATCTCCTCTTGAGAGCTAGACTCTTAACTCTTAAGACAGAAGATTCTCATCATGGTCACTGACTTCCTTTTAGATCTAGATAAACTAATGTGTGAGGAGGAAGGAGAAAATAAGTACCTTTTACCGGTGTTTGTCCTTGCACGGTCCAAGTTGAGCTCCAATCTTTCGCTCCTCGATACGCCCTATAGTAAAACAAAAGTACAACCACTTCCTACTCTATTGAGATTAGTTTGAAATAGATATATCTATTAGAGATGAATTCATGTGAGATCAAACACAGAATTGAAAGAAACAGGCCAAGCATGTTATATTCATAAGAACAACAATGAAGAAAACTTACAACCATAGATGTGAGTGCAACAACTTCATCAAGTTCCCCTTGTCTAGTGCACACACAGAATTCTGATGCTCCAAATGAAATACCACTCATGGGATCATAAGTTTGGTATAATTCTCAATCGACATTCCCCCTCCTCCATGGAAATCCCTCATTATATAATATTTGGAGGTTTAACCACCATGGAGAATATCTCTCATCAAATCCACTAAGAAAGGGATCTCTAAGATATTTGGGGAGAAAATATCTCTTAAGGATTTTGGGGAGGAAATATCTCTCAAGGATTTTAAGGAGGAAATATTTCAACCAACCATGAGATCCTCCACCTTCCCTAAAAAATAGGAAACCAAATGTGAGGTGGATCCTCCCACTTAATTACTTTCTTTTTTCATGAATATTAATAATAATTCATGTGCACTTGATTCTCACACTTAATCAATTCCTTTTCCATGAATATTAATAATAATTCATGTGTACTTAGTATTTCTTTGCCTTCATGTAATATATCCCTCCTCCACATTGACTAGGGATTGTGACATAGGTTATTCCATGGTGTCAAGGTGTATGCGACACTTTACGACACTTACGGCGAGGTACCTAGGTGTGAAAATTTCATGTGTAACAGTTATGATAGTCCCTTGCTAGATGTCCTGTCTACTATAACAGATTATTTTTCCTCAACCTCGACCCAATCCTCCTCCTCCTCCTCGTCCTTTGTATCCACCATGAGGATTGACGTTTCCTCTTCCTGGGGATTTATAATGTGCATTGTTTCCTTCTTGATGTACTTCACCTTGGATCTTGTATATGTCTCTTGATCTTTCATGCATGAGATCATAAGCTATGAAATCTCTATCTTCATGCCCTACTGATTTACAGAATGTGCAATACAAGTTTGTTGGTGTTTGAACGTATTTTTGCATGTAATAGCACTCACCAGGGCAATGTCTATTTCTGCATACTTTGCACCAAGGTAAGGTGACTTGCTTCAAGGGGCTCAGAGCTCCAGAATCCAAGTATTCATTAAATAGAGGGTAGTGTTCCTTGTCATGACCTTCTAATCTACATCTGACACACCAGATGTCTTCTCTTTTGTCTTTTCCCTTGTCTTTCTTCATGTCTTTGACCTGTAGAGACAAACTAGTTAGTTGGCTCAAGATCTAACTCATACTTGAGTTGGATTCTCCCATAGGGGTTGATTCAAGATTCATGGTGATCTCCAATGCTTCTGCCTACAAAGAAATCTTCTGATACATCAGGGGGACTCTAATATGTGGTAAGAGAGCAACGATGAACCATTCTTTGTTATGTTCATCCAGGATCTTAAAGATCAATCTTCCTGTAAGGGTCTTGAATCTCTGATCGAACTCCCAAACAGGTTCGGCTACCCTTTTCTTGATCTCTTTTAGCTCTATAATACATTGGGACTCCGACTTAGGTTTCTTAAACTCTACAAACAGTGTGTTCTTGATCTCATTCAATGAATTAGGTTGCGCAATTCCTTGGACAAGCTTCATGTACCAACTCAATGCACAGTCTCTCAGTGTAGTGCTAAACTGGTTTCTTTTAATAGCTTCACCGGTAATATTTTTAATGTTCCATATGAACTCACATAGGAACCAGTGTTGATCAGAATCTTCAAATCCATATCCTCTAAAGCTAGAGAGCCTCATCTCATCTGCCATGGAGTTGCCTAGGTTTCTTGTCTGAGTGTATGTTGAGCTGCTAGTAATAGTGCTCTGTGGACTCTAGTGATTTGGAATGTTTTGATTACTTAGAGTTTCTGAAACAACAAGAGGATTGATATTACTTACTTCAGTGGCCTGCGCATTTCCTAAGGTTTCTGGCTCATTTCAATGAAGTTCTTTAGCTGCTTCTTCCTCTGGACCATGGGTTCTGAATGTTCTTCATATGTCATATCTGCCTCTTCTCCACTGTAGAAACCCTCTTCCCCATATTTTTTCTTAAAGAGGTTCTCAAGGTGAACCCCTCGAAATACTCTTCCACTGCGCATATGTCCCACTTATGTGTCGTCACTATCTGAATTTTTGAACATTAGCCTTTTCAAATCTTCTCGATCTACTGTATCTTCAAGATGTTCTTCTCGTGAAACAACATCTTGAGTCTCAACTTCAGGACTTGCAAAAATTTTCCTCTTTGTCCTTTAAATAAATATCTTTCATCTTGGCTATATGACTCTACTCTGTCAACAACAAACTCGGTGATATACCCTCCAATGGTATTATCAAACCAGTGATATACTACCCTGGATACAACGTTATCAACCCTTTTAACCTTCTGTATCAACACCGATGTCCAAACTACAGGAGATCTATGTCTTATCTCAAACTGGGTATCTGCTAACCTAGCTAACCACTCATGTAGCTCTTGATATATTTCTCATGAATTTTTGTAAAGATATATTTCTCCAACCAATATTCTATACTAAGATTAGGGTTCTTGTTCCAGGCTTCAGTGAAGTCCTTCTCTTGATCTTCTATCCACTTTAGAATCTTTGTATTTGATGGGAACCACCTTGACATTCCCTCACGAATATTCCTATCCTGGCAATGAAACCATTTATTAGCACAGGGGCAGACCCAGGGTTCAACTCCAAGAGCGCATCAACAAGCCCTAGCTACTGTCCCTTTCAAAAACACCTGCGAAGAAGATGCAGTCTCACCCGAAGCAGCTATGAGGGGTTTGCAGGATAGATATTTCTACAACCAGGGGAATATCAAGTGGATCAATTACAACAACAATACATCATGCATCTATCATTCAACTAGATAGATCTATCCTTCACAACTATAGATTTGATCTAATACAATAAGGTAGGTAACAATATAACAATTACAGAGATCAAATCATCAATCACACACACAACAACATATGTACGTGGTTCACCCTCTCTCTAGGGATATGTCCATAAAACAGTGCTTATGATTCATTAAGGTAAAGCATACAGTTCTTATCTACGCTCTTAGCTAGCAAATCCTCTTTCTTCTCTCTCTTTCTCTCCCCTTCCTGTGCACCCAGCTGCAGGACTTGACCTTAGCACACAGAAGAATATCTTACAATACCAGAAGGCTTCCTCTCTCTCAACACTTCTCTCTCTCTCAATACAATGATCCCTCACACAATACTATAGCTAGATCTACAACAATATTGTACTACAGAATTACCAACAACACCTAGGCCTTTTAGACCTCTATTTATACATTACAACCCCTCACCAACAACTTTTAGGCCTAACCCTAGGTGAAAAAAAACCTAGATACTAAAACCCTAGGTGTATAAAACCCTAGGTCAAGATGACCCAATTTTTCTGGGCTTCACCAGCCTGTCTTTCCTTCCTTCTCGCATGTTGCTCCAAAGCATCCAACGGTGGATTTTTCTGCTTGCTGAGTTGTCCACGATCCATAATCCTTCTTGATATGTCATCCTTGATCTCCTCATCCAATGGCTTGCATTTCCTCACTTTTCTCCATCTTTTCTTCTCTTTTTCTCACTTCGACCCAGTGATGGTCACTATGTCTCCTGTGAAGTTTGTTTTCACCTTTTCTTCATTGTTCTTCACTTCCTTCCATAACCAAGGGCCAAAAAATTCTACCTATATAAATAATTGATAAGACTTATCTTGTACGGGTTGGATCCTCTGAGTTACTTCCATAACTATTCTCTATAGTATAGATCTATTGTTGTGTAGGTCGTTTCTCTTGGGAGCGCTTCATTCTTCCCACAACTGACAGGGAATTTAGCTGTGCCTGTATCTTTTTGGCTTGATACTTTTCCTCTTGGAGCTGTGATTCTAGTGCCTTTAGTTCTAGGTTCTTCATGATTTTTTCATAGGTCTGGGCACTGTGATCAATGAGTTTCTTACATTCCAGGGTAAGATCCTTTATCCTTTCAACTGTGCTCCAGGTGTTTTCTTCCCTTTGGTCTCTTACATCTTGTGGGGTATCAGGTAGAGTGCGTAGCTACAAATTTGTTATGCATTCTTGTAGATGCTGTATGGCTTCTATGAGCTGGTTCACTTGTTGTGTAACTCAGTCTTCTACCTTGATTTGTAAGACTGTCACAGAGAAAATTTCTTTGTTGACCGCTTCTTTTATTTCGAGTTGCTCCACGAGAAACTATTCCTTTTCTTGCTGTAGCTGTGCTTTTTATTCATCAAACTTCATTTGGAGAGAAATATTTTCCTATTCAGCATCACTGCGTTTCTCTACGAGTACTCCTTGTACTTGTGTCAAAGCCTGGATGGCTTGCACTATTTCTTCGTGTGCTCATCGAAGGTGAGCTTCGGCTGTATCGGCTAGGCAGTGGAGTTGAGATGGCTCATCTCCCAATTCTGGTTCTCCAGGTGCAGTGGAGACTGCATAGCTGGACTATAGGGCCTATTGTACCCCTTAGAGTTTAGTCTCAATTCAATCATAGATATCCTCTTGCTTTGCTTCTTGTTTCTCTGCTATTTCTAGCAAAGCATCTTGCATGGTTTCTATGAGGAAGTCGAATTCATCGGAGGTGAGGATGGTTTGCATCTTGGTCATGGTGGCCTTCGATTTCTTCAGGGAGGAAGGTTTTGAAGGTGAACCTTTCCTATTCTTTAGGGGATCAACCTCATTTCCTTGCTTCTGTTAGACTTATTTTTTATCTAACTCTTCGCCATCACCTCCTTGCTCTGGTGATATGGAAGTAGTCTTCACAGATGCACTGTCTAATTCTTGGACCTCTTCAGTCTTATTTGTTTTGCTAGGTCTGGGTGTATCCTGCATAGTTTCTGGGTTGTTGATGTCAGATATCTCCACAGGTCATGTTGTAATAAGGAAGTTCGTCGACCAATCCTTGGTGATTTACTCATAGTCCTCCTTCGTTAACTTATAGTAGGATTGAATATGTTGCGTGTGTTCGTCGAAATGCACTGCGATGTAAATAAAATGTCGATCTACATTGAACTTCATCAAAGGACTAAACCAGTGTAGAGTGTTTAGAGTCATGTGAGGCTCAGACTATATGGCTATCTTCAGTTGATTGTAGTAGGTATGAAAAATGACGTTTGATTTCCACTGTTTATTCATATCTCTTGAATACCACAGTGTATTGAAGTTCACGTCCAATGGTTCAAAATGCTCGATGTTTGAAAATGTCATACCTTTTGGCATCTCCCATGCAATAAAATATATAATGATCAAGAGCCAGCTGAAATGAAATTCGTATCCTTGATCCTGTTCTTCTCTGTAGTCGAGTTCCAACTGGTTCACTAGGCACTTTGCCTAGTTCATCTGAAGGCCTTCTGCACACTTCCCTGCGAGGTCGACTATAAAACCAATGACTTGGGTAGGTCGATTATTTCATACTAACTTCCCTACAATCAACTGACATGCAAGGTGCATTGTGCCACTCTGGATAGAAGCTACCTTGTATCCTTGTGTTCCCTTCTCGACGTCACCATAAGTGCCCTTGATCTTCTGTGTTAGAGCATGATCCATGGTTTTTCCGGGGTAAAAATATTGTGGATCCGGTCCTTGCATACTCAACCCTGTGATCTGATTGATCAACATTGGATCAACTGTTATACAATGGTTTAGCCACAAATAGCCGCCATGGTAAAAATAAATCAATAGCTTAACAAATGCATTCACCTTCTGATGTCTTCCAAAGTGGGGAATCTTCATGACGTTCAACAGGGTGGACTACACGAGGTTCATAGTCAGGTACTTATCTGGAGTGAGCATGTTAAATAATTTGCGATCTCCGAGGTTGAAGTTACTAAAATTCAACGCTACAATCTTATCTTGGTCTGCTCAAACTGCGCATATCCCCTTCGGGAGGTACACCATAACAAAGGTGTATTTGAAATCTCTAGGCACACTGTCTCGATTTACTGCGCCACTCAAAGGTGGTATATAGGTGGGTAATATGGTCAGGATCAATTTGGAATTCACTAGATCATCCTTGTTCTTGGTTCTCTTTTCATCTGATGGTCGGGATGGTCTTTCTCCACAAGCAGTGGACGGAGAGGCTAGAATTCCTCTTGTCGATGATGCTTGTACACCTGTATAAATCGACATGAATCTTTCAGTCATGAGTTTGATCATAACTTCTTTAACAAATTTCTCTACAGCGCTCAGCTCATCTAACATACACACTCTGGGTTAACAATCTCAGGTTCGGGGAGTAACTTAGATATTGCAATAGAATAGACAACAAGAGTGCGATGATCACTGTATAAAATCAACTTAGTCTGCGGGCTTAAACTCTCAATTTGAAAAAAAATTCTCGATGCATGGCATGGCGAGATAAATAGGTAACTCGACAATGAGTCACTTGCAACATGTATGAAGCCTTCATTAACTCTTTTTTGTCCATTATGACGCGATCTCAATGGTTAGATGGTGAGATGTCTTTCCATAAATGTATTTCTACCCATTCATAGCATTGTTCTAATGGTTATAATGTCCCCAATGGATATATTGCTTCACCATGGCGAAGTGTCATGTTTCGTTGTTCTGATATCCCGACGAAGATCCAATTTTGCAAATTTTTCTTCTATGTGGTTTCCTCTGGAACCTTCTGCAACCTGTCAATCTTATCTCTCTTCTTACTTCTCTTTCTAGCCTTCTTCCGAGTGAGCTTCATCTTGGTAGGCCTTTTACCATTCTGATTCTTATCTTCTTTTGGCATAGTTACTTCGCACTATTGAGATTCTTTCCTAAGATTCGAGGGTGATCCTTCTTATTTATCTAGAATAGGTACTTCAATATTCGATGGGTCTTCTAGTGTTCTTACAACTTCAACATCTGGGTCTCTGGTGTTAAATAGTTTCAATTTGTTCTTCTATTCTTAAATCAAGTGTGCGATCCTTCTAGTCATGAATTCTTTTAACTCTTGCTTCTTCTACTCTAAAACTTCTTCTTCTTCTTTCCTTTTGGCCTGATCTCTTTCAATCCAAGGCTTTCCTAGTAGCATGGTAAATGGGGCATTGTTCTCAATAAATTTAATAATCTCAAAATCTTCCTCTGTCGAAGTTCCATTGGCATTCATAGGTATCTGGGTGAGTTTTCCACATAGGTTTATCAACTTCCCTTTGAATAGTCCTATTCCTCCTAATGAAGGAATCATAGTAGGCCTCCCTATAGCTTCCCAAGTTCTCCCTATCATAATATTCACCTATGTTTCCTCATATAGAACACAATAAATGTCAAAGTATCATATTATTGCTTCAAGGCATTCTTTTTCTTTGAATATCTCTGATAATATGACATATCGGTGGTCACTCAGGGTTTCTTTCATGTGTAGCAATACTTTTTATGATTCTTTCTAGGATTATATCACAATCTTAGTTTTTGGATCTGCCTTAGGGTTTTCTTGTCTCATGTTCATTTCCTCAAGCTTAGAAATCATTCTAGGACAATCCAATACTTCATGGTCCATAGCTTTGCAACAAAAACAACTGGGTCTTTTCCCAGGGCATTCCTTAGCAAGATGTCCTGGTCTTCGACAACTGTAACAGAAGGTTAATCCTCTCTTTCTTTTAAATGATCCCCAACCTTTCCTGCACTATGCACTAGGATCATGGTAGCTAATCTGCAAACATTTCTTTCTAGGGTCCTGCATACACTTATTAGTCCAAACATTCTTTCTATGCATAGGTATAACATATTTTTCACTATTCTTATCATATCTACTCATATCAAATCTTCTTTCATCTATTAATACCCTAGTTTTCAAGCTAGAATAGAATCTATCAAACATACCTAGATCCATACTGTTGAAACAAAAATTTCCACTTATCAGAGAATAAGGATTTTAGATCTTACCTCTTTTAATAAAAAAGTCTCACTTTTTCCTTTCTCAGAGCACAAAGCTTTCAGATCTTACCTCTTTTCTTTAGATCAAATTTCATTTCCTTAGCACAGAGCTTTTCAAACTAAATAGAGTAATGCACACTAGAGAAACAGATCTACGCATAGAGCTTTCACAATTTCAGGTCGAATCTTTGCACAAAGCTTCTTCTTCCTTAGTTCCCAGCAATCACAATTTCAATTCGGATATTTTCATAAAGTTTCTTCTTCCTCAATTCCTAGAAATCATAGTTTCAGGTCCTGAAAACAGAACCATTTGTTGACACAAGGGCAGACCCAGGGTTCAACGCATAGGTGATTTTAGGGGCGAAATTTCGCTCGTGGGCGAAATTAAGGGGTTTTGAATTTTGATGGGGCGAATTTTTGTGTTGGAGAGGGATGGAGAGCTTTATTATCATTTTCCCTCCATCTCTTTAAAAAAAAAAAAGTTTAAATGGTTAGCGCATAGTTTATTTACCACAAAGAGGAAAATAAATTAATTTTCGCCCCCTAAAATTCGGGCCAAAACCTTCCATTCGCCCCTATTTTTAGCTTAAAAGTTGGGCCATAACCTTCCTCACCCCGATTTTTAGCTATGAAGATTTCTGGAACCATTTTCTCCCTC
>JZKD02S1920696.1:964042-978482 GCA_000966675.3 Picea glauca | reverse complement strand
GGATGATTAGAGAGGAAGTCATGCATGGAATACGACCTATCAATGTTATAATACTTTTGGAGTTATTGATGGATAGAATTATGTGTGCTCCCATTTAAGAACATCCTATCATCTATGATGAACTTGTTTTAAGGGTCCTTTCATAATCAATGAATTAGTAATAAACAATCCACAATGGAAGTGGTAGAGAAAATATTAATATATCCCGAGCTTGACAGAAGTGGTGGTCAGGATCAACACATATGAACTTTTTGGTGAAATATCATCAAAACTGATGGAGGGATATGCAAGAGTATACAGTGAGAACCTTGACAAACATAACCCCTAATGCTTGCAACATTGTCTAAAGGATGGACAAATTATGTTTCTTTTTCCAAATATGTAAAATGAGTATATTACAGTTTAATGAATACATTTTCCTATTATTATATATGGTTTTATACTTTATCAAGAAATTCGCCAAAACATTACAAGGTTTTATAGTTAAGTGAAATATTCGCCAAGATTTTACAAGATTATATAAGTGACTAAAAGATTCGCCAAAAAATTATATATACATATTATATAATTGATAAAATAGCCTTCAATTTTTCCTATGTATCATGGATATTCGCCCATTTATTATACATATAAATTTAGGGGGGGTTCTTAAAATCACCCCTCGTTCAACGCTAACAATGCACCAACAAAACCCTAACTACCAACCCTTTGGACAACACCTGCGAAGTAGATGAAGTCTCACCCAAGGTAGAGGAAGGGGTGGTTGTAGGACTCAAGTGTCTGGAACCTTAGCTGGGACACATATATGTGATTATAATACTTAATAGAGCACTTAGCATCGTTAGTTCATCATTATTTACCCAAAATCTACTTCACAGATAAAACAAAGCATCACATCATTCACCCAGATCTAAAGTATTTAAGCACTTATCATAAATAAATGAATCAGATCTAGCAGATTCAAGAACTAAGCACATTCACCTATATCAGATCTAGTATATTCATAATAAGCACAAAGCATAAATAGATCTATCTATATATCTATCCATCTAGATCAAGAACTTAGCAAATAACACATAAATACACCAACACATCGCACAAAGTAGAATAGCACAGTATTTACGTGGTTCACCCTCACCCTGGGGCTATGTACACCAACTCTTCTTTTTTATTAGCTTCAATCAATAATCTACATGAACAGAGCCACAAAAAACCTACTCTGCATGGGACATGAGATTGACGCACACCTCACTAGATCCTCCTTCCCTGAGCTAGTTCTAGCACAAAACCTTTCACAGTCTGTTACAACCACTTGCACTTAGCTCTACAATCTTCTCACAATATGCACAAAGCATATACAAACCAAACTTGCACTTAGCACTTAGCTTTTCGACATCTCTACTTATATCACCTAACTACTTATTTATACTTTACAAAATAGGCCTAAACATGGGTAAACCCATGGGTTGACATCCCATACCCATTACACATTCCCAAATCCCAAAAAGGACCCAAAAAGGGGTTGAGATCCCATGATCTCTACTTCGTCTTGCACTCCGTCTTTGACAGGATGTTGAAGTCCCAAAATACGTCAAAATTGACCAAGGATCTCCCAAAACTTGGTCAAGGGAAAACAAAGCAGTTGGTGGACGTAGCCCCGCACTGGGGTGAACCACATATATCTTGTGTATTTTTGTTGCTTTGTGTTGTATTGTTTATGCTATGAATATGTTCAGTGATTTTCTTATAATGTTTGTTAGATAGATATGTTGATGAATAGTTCTTAGAATGAATGAATGTTAGATCTAACTCAGTGCTATGTGATAACTGATTGAAGTATATTTATTGTTACTGTGCCAATCTATCTTAGGGTTTTCTCTACGATGTTAATAAATCTAATGAACTAATGCATATCACCTTCTAAGTGTTGCTAGAATACTCTGCGAAGTGTTATAATCACAAATTTGTGTCCCAACTTGGTTATAGACACATGATTCATGTAACTCCCCTTGCTTCTACCTCGGGTGAGACTTCACTTGCTTCATAGGTGTTACCAAAAGGGTCGATAGTTAGGGTTTTTTCTGGTGCGTTGTTGAAGCGTTGAACCATAGGTCTACCCTTGTGCCAACAAATGGTTCCATTGTTGGGATATGAAACTGTGATTGATGGGAGATGATGTAAAGAAAAGAGAATCTTTGTGCATAGATCTGTTGTTGTAGTGCGCAATACTCTACTTGAGTGCTAAGAAAGAAACCCGATCTGAAGAAAAGAGGTAAGATCTTAAAAGAGGTAAATCTCTGTGCTTTGATAAGAGTAAGATAAGTGAAAATTTTTGTTTTGAAAGCGTGAATTTAGGTATGTTTAATAGATTATGTCCTATTTTTAAAGCTAGGACGCAATTGGAAGAAAGATTTGACTAAGTAAAGCTAATCGAAATGAAGAATCATATTTTATTCCTATGCATATAAAGAATTTTTGCAGATTGCAGGTCCAACACTATGATCCCAATGTGCAGTACAAGAAAATTTGGGCAGCATATAGAAGAAAAAGAGTATTGACACTATGTTATAATTGGAGAATACCGGGACATCTTGCTAAGGAATTTCCTTGTAGAAGTACTATTTGTATTTGTTTTAAAATTGTCAGCCATGAGGTTGAGGATTGTCCAAGGATGATTTCTAAAGTTGAAAGGATGAACATGAGACAAGAAAAAGAAATTCAAGAGACTAAGAACATGTTAGAGAAGCATAAAGAGAACAGATCAGAGGAATTTCAGATGGATTTTCATAAAGATGTTAGTTTAACAGAGACCATGAAATAAAAACAACGCATAAGTACAAGAATAGGAGACTTCGACATATACTGTGTCTTGGATAAAGAAACACAAGTGAATATTATGATAGAAGGCACTTGGGAAATTTTGAGAAATTCTACTATGGTACCTTCATTGGGAAGGATAGGCTTGTTTAAAGGAAAGATGATAACCCTATGTGGAAGAGTTACTAATGTACCTATTATTGGCCATCGAACATCGACTAAAGAGGAATTTGAAGTCATTAAGTTTGTTGAGAACAACGTCCCTTTCCCACTTTTTCTAGAAAAGACTTGGATTGAGAAAGATTAGATTAGAAGGAAATCATAGGAAGAAGCTACATAAAAGAAAAAGAAATAACTAAGGGATTTCATAGCTAGAAAAATAGATCGACTAATAGAAGAACGAGAAGTTAAGTCGAAGCAACATAATGCAAGAGAATTAGTTGTCGAAGTTGAAATAACACAAGAAGGTTTGAAGGATATATCCATTCAAGAAAGAAGAATACCCACCTTGTAATTAATAAGAGAAGGTATATTAACTTTGAACCCCTTGGAAGCACATCAACAGTGCGAAGTCGCTTCACTAGGAGAAGATAATAATAAGAATAGAAAGACAAATCCAGAAACATTTAGAGAAGCTCAGATCATAGGAAAGAAGGCAAGGAAGCTTAGTAAGAAGAAATACAAGTTGGAAAATCTACAAGAAGTTACAAAGAACAAATGGAAGACTTTGCAGGAGGCAGGTTTGCAAGATTTGGGCCTCACTAGAAAAACACAGCCACGCATAATGGGACTTCCCCCAAAGGAAGCTATATAACAGTTGGAGGCACCTCGACCATTAGAATGATGCTCTGTAACATCTATAAAAAAAATTATGGGTGGATAGACCACCGTTGGACATTGAGACCATGCCATAATGGACATATTCACATTGATGGAAGCATTCCTACCCATTGGAAGAATCCATTACAACGATCACTTATTTAACCCATCGGACACTACGCTGGGACCACTTTTTTCCACCCATGATTAAAATACCTAATAGATAATTGACTATGTGTCAATATGTGTTATCAAAAACTAAGACGTCGTTGTCTGTTTATCTACCCCGCTTATCTGATTCACCTACCTCGACCGGTCTGTTTAACAGTGAGAATGTCGGACAAGCCCACTGAGTTAGAGAAGTCCGTCGAAGAGGTTCTTAAGAAGTTCATTGCTGATACAGCTATGTCTGAAGGTGTACAGGCATCATCGACGAGGGGATTGCAGGATTTCCCTTCGACTGGATGAAGTTTTGGCCGTGTTAACCCTGCGACTGAGTAGCAAAGTAAGCATCACGGTGATATGGAGAATGCAAAGCATATCCCGTAAATCTTACCAGACTATATCCCACATTTGGATGGAATGGTTAACTACGACAAAATCCCATGAGACTATGAATACATTTTGATCACCACATACATCCCGAAAGGACTACACATAGTTGGGAGCTAGTTAGGATAGATCCCACTAATGAAGAACAATAACTTCAACCTTGGAGATATAAAGAACTATGATATGCTCGCACCCCATAGATATTTGATGAAGACAACTCGGAAGAAGCCTCACTTGGTTTCCCAGCCATGGATTAAGGAGTTAGTGCAGTCCACGATACTAAACGTGATGAAGATTTCTCATTTTGGTCGTCACCAGGACATTAACGCTTGCATTAAACTCCTCTTGTCGTGCTACCACGGTGAATACCTATGGCTCTATCAGTGTATTACTGTGGATCCGATATTGATCCACTTGATTACAATATTAACCATGAAGGGACCCAACCCTCAACAATTTTACCCAGGGAAGGCCTCAGATCGCTTCCTGGCACAACACATCAATGAGGTGTATGGTGAAGTTGAAATGGGTAAGAGAGGCTATAAGGTAGCCTCTATCTAGGATGGTGCAGTGTGCGTCTCTTTTCAACTCATAGTTGGCAAGCTCGTAAGAAATAATTGCCCCACACAGGTCACTGGGTTGATGGTGGACCTCGCAAGAAAGTGTGTGGAGGGCATGCAGATGAATTGGGAAAATTACCTCATCAATGAACTTGAAAAATAGTGCTGTGAAGCTCAATATCAAGGATATGAGTTCCACTTTAGTTGGAAGATCATATTGATTTCATTTGTCGCTTGGAAAATGCCTGAAGGAGCCACCTTCCTGGAGATTGAAACATCAGAGTCGGTGGCCACTAGTTTCTCTACCTTGTGGTACACCAATGACATGTCGAAGCAATGGCAGTCGAAAACTGTGTTCCGTGCATATTATTAGCAACTGAAGGTTTCCATTGAATAATTTATGCACATGAAACTGTGCACCTTGCACCAATATAAACTGATATTCAAGTTATGTGCAAATCAACATTTTATCTATATCACTGTGGGTATAGATGAGAGAAAAGAAGAATTACAGTCATATTACAAGATGACAGAGGAATACATGGAGTAGATCATGAAGGAGTGGTCAGAGGAGTTATTTGTACTGGTTTATGATGAATAAATATCCTTCACTGACATCATAGGAAGTCCCCTCATCACCCGGGTTGAGCATGTTGGACAATCCAGTGTGAAGAAGAAGAAGAAGAAAAAGGAGGATGTCCAAAATATAGAGACTGATGAAGAGGAAAATGCTTCTAAAGAAAATGGATCCATATCTCTAGGAGGAGGAATTGAAGCAAATGAACAAGGAGGAGGGGATGAAGGAGAAAAGAAAGGAGAAGGCGAAGCTACACCACCAAAAGATCCCCCTACTGAAATAGTAACACCGCATAAGAGGAAGGTTTCTCCATAGAAACCTTTAGAAAGAAATAAGACATCCACTAGAAATCCCTAGTTGGAGGCCACACTCATGGAGGATGACATCATATTGGTCTGCAGAGTCATGGAGGATGATTCTAAGGAGATCATGCAAAGACATGGAGCGAATCAAGAAGAATTGTATGAAAGGGTTGAGAAGGATCTGAAGGATATACAACAAGATATTCAATTGATCCACGTAGTACCTAATGCGCCTTCTTCATCACATGTTACAGAATTAGGGGATGATCCCTCCCAATTAAGAAGACTTGCAGATGCGATAGAGGCTCAACTTCAGAAAGTCTAAGAAGAAAAGGAGAAGGCTACAGAAGCCTTGAAACAAGAAAACGAGGAAGTCTTAGAGAAACTACAAGTAGCATGATACTGTGTAACCTCCTATGAAAATGAGAGAGATGTGTTTCAACCGATGCTCGAGGAGGAAAAAGAGAAGATACAAAGAGAAAAAGACCAGCTGCTTGTAGAGTAGACTGTAGACAAAGAAGCGGTGAATAAAGCACTTTGTTCTATGCCAGGTGTTATCACCATAACAATTTTTTATGGGACCCAAGTTTCGAGACTTAGCTAGAGGTTAGGGCCACATATAGTGGAATAAGGCTAAATCTAGTAGAGGTGCGAGGTTGATGGGACCCGATGGGCCACATATCTCAGACATCCCAAATCGACAGTTAGAAACCATATCAGGTGGAGAACTAGAGCAAAGTTTAATCAGTTGAGAGAGGGCCGATAAAAATACCATGGTTTTAGCTCATGACCACGTGACGCCACTAGATGCATATCGGGATGAAAATAGGTCTACTCCAAATTGATTTTCCTTTCCCCCGATATCAGAAATCATATATAAAGGAGTTCCCCAGTTCATTATTTTATGATTTTTTCAAATCATTGGAACGTTAAAAGTGGTGCGACCGCTCCAGTAGAACTAATCTCAACCGTGCACCAAATTCACACATCTTCCGCTTATTTGTAGGTATTTTTCATCATCACCATGGATCCTGTCATTTTTTCCATAACAGAGCAAGATCCCCAGCCAAACTAAGAATTACTAATTGACAAGGACTCTGATGTGTTCGACACCGTGATAACCATCTCACTCGTCTATGTGTCTAGAGCCAATTTTTCAGATCATGTAGGGAGAAAATTACCCTTTCTCGAAGTGGTCCAAGCCTCCATAGTCCCTTACACCATTGAATTCATGTTCCCATTCCGGGAATTCATAAGCTGGTGTGCAGAAAAATACTCATAGGGAGAGAAGGCCATTTTAAATAAGTTAGGGTCATAGGTCTTGTGTAGAATATATGGCTCATCCATTCGATGTTCCCTCAACATATAGAATTCCCCTTCCATAGCGTTTGAACCCTTCGAGGAAGAAAATATAATTACGATTTACAAAGAATGTCCCCCTGAGGTCAAAACCCTATTTTTGTACACAATTGTTAAACCCAAACATTATTTTGAGAGTCTAGCCTTGCCTATGGATGTAAGCTTCATGTTTATTGAATTTCAGTGGGCTTGTTCCATACTCAGTTAGATTTTAGGTTTAGATAATGACAAGTTTGTAGTTGAGGTCATGTTAGGTTTTCTATTAACCTTTTTTCAGTTAGAGTCTAGTTAATCATCCTGTAAAAATTTTGAAGGGTTCATAGCTGACAATGTACACAAACAACTAGTGAATTTCCAATCACTAAGGCACTTCAGGTATTACACACACTTGCTGAAAATGTTCCCAAAAATAAACAAGACATATTTCTTTGAATCATAATTCATCTCCACGGAATGAAAAAGAATCACAATGCTCATTTTCATAAATAATATCATGTTCAGAGTTTATAGCTTAATCTTCAACACCAGCCTACCAAGAGTCATGGAGGACATGAGAAGTTATTTGCAGCCAAATTCAAAAAATAGAATAGAAGACTAGGTGTTGTTCATGCACTCTACAGTGATTTGGGTATATGGCTTCCAAGAGGCAACTTATCTTCTACCTATATTTTTCACACCCAGGGTCTTTTCCTTGGATTTCATCAGGCAAAGAATCATCTCAGAGACATAGCATTTTCTGAAAATGCACAAAGCGTCCAACCTGTAATTTCCTTTAATTATAGGACCATTTTTGGTGAAGACTAGATCTTGCTTACATCAAATCCAGGCCAAGATCAAGGAGTTTTAATTTTCACAACTACAAGGGAGAATATATGATCCATGTTAGGTTATATCTAACATAATATTGATGAGCAAACTGATCCCTTATGAACATGAATATATTGAAGGTTTTGACAAATTGGAAAATTTGGAAACTTGTGCTGATATGGAAACGATCTTGCTTCTTGATCAGACACAAAAAGTGGGGCCAACCTTACAACAAACTCAGACACAGAAGACCCCTCAGAAGATGACATTCCAAATTCCCAAAGTAATTTTCTATACCAAGAAGATAAAGATGAAACAATCTTCACAGATAGTAGATCTAGAGGAAGAAGAGCCTAAGGATCAAGTAAGTGTGGATATGGTGGAGAGTGGCACCAACAAGGAAGAAGCTGGTAAAAGAAGCATTCCTCAAAGTGAAATCATCTTAAGATCTTTCAAGAACAAAAAACATATTTTTTATGAAACACCTGGAGCAGTCTACCAATCTAAAGAATATTTAGCAAAGCAATATGTTGTGAATGAAAACTTGGACATGAGTGAAATAAGGGATTTGATACCTAAGGTGGAACATATTTCTCAACATTGGTCTTCTCTATTTTCAGTTAGAAATATAAAGAAGAAAACACTCAACATAATGATTGTAGATGACGATAAAGTGTCTGAGATCAAGTTGCATTATGAAAACATCAGTGCCCCAGAAAAGGTGAAATTCCACAGAAATACCAGTGACATGTTTATTCGGATTACCTAGGTCTCATCTTGAGGGTTTCAAGGTTGACAACTCATGTACTTAAGTTGGAGGGATATTTGAGACAAGAGAAAGCATCCAATAGAGATTGACAAACTCATGTCAAAAGATTAGAATATGAAGGCCCTCAAGGGGTAAAAGCTTCCTTAGAAGAGAAAGACAAGATGATTGAAAGTATGAATAAAAGGCTAAAGATGTCTCCCACAGAGAATCCACAAAAAACAAAGCTGGTTTCTCTAGAAAAAGAGAAAGATACATTTCGACAATAAGCATTGAATTACAAGGTCAAAGTGTTGCAACTGGAGAAGGAAAAATGAATTGGTCACAAATACAAACATGAGCATCAGACATGGTTGTTGTTACAACTTCTACAGGCACTGATGTATTGGTTCAGGCTATGTCCCAAGTTAGCCTGAAAATAGAAGAAATCAAGAGCCTTAAGGAAGACATGGAAAAGATGCAACAAGAAATAAGAATAAGGGATGAGAAGATGGTCCGGTTCCAGAAGGAGAATCAAGATTTACAAGAAAGGGTAGACAAGTTGAAGACAAGATTGAAGGTAAAATGACTATTGTAGGGGGCTAAACACATCATCTGGGACTCTATTGTTGTTGAAGTTGCTAAATTTAGGGTATACTTAAATTTCATCGATGACAAAGATAGCATGAACATCAAAGCTAGAAGAAGATGCACTCTTGTGAGTGAAACACTGGCAAAGAAACCCTCAGAGTGGGCCCAGAATGCCATAAATCTATTGAATTCCATTTCCACTACTGAACTTCAGACTATTGGGGTCAAAGACATGAAAACATTAATCATTTGGGCCAGGAGAGTCATTGCTAAGCATAACTTTCTTAAATAATTCCAAACCAAGGACATGCAGATGGAGCAGAGCATAGAGGAATTCAAAGATATGTTTGAAGAATTGTTCATCATAGGTCTCCCACCATTTTGGGATGGCAACGTGAAATTATATGATCAAGAGAAATACAACTCTCTCCTTGCCCAGTGCAGAATGGATTATTCCAAGTTTGAAGGTCTAGAAGAAAACTTGAAAGGACCAAATCTAGTGGAAAATTTGACCACAGACTTTGAGATATTAAATTAGTTCAAGATAGTAAATATCGGGATACCAGCTATGACTTATGTCACTTTCATCGACCTGGAGATCCTGATAAAGGAAATGATGGATTATGAGATCCCTTCTGACTTACAATGGAAAGAGATCGTGCGGATAGGAAAGACAAAATGCAATTTTCCATGAACCAACTGTTGGCATGTTTTATAAGAAGAGTGTTCTTGTCATTGATGGAAAGAACAACAACAATGATGGAAAACAGGAAAAGGATAAGCTCGAGAGGAGAAGTGAATAGTATGCAAAGATAAAATCTTAGAATGGAAAGCGCAATACAGAAACATGATCAGGATCAAATTCCTTGATCGTGGATCTTCTTCGAGAGTCTTCTCGACCATTGGATCACCGATCTAGAGGATAAACAACCATCTGATCAAATAGAGGTGCATAAGACTTAGCACTTTACACACGCAGGAGTGAGAGTTTTCCAAAGTTATGAAGTATCAAAGTTATTTGGGGTGATCCATCATCATGGAGGAAAGGTGGTGCAAGATCCACAATTTTGGAAGTTTGTGGATGGGAAGCAGGTGAAAATCACCGATGACAAATCTTGACCATTGATTTTGAGGGGGAGTACGTGTTAGCTGATCTGAGATTCTAGAGAAATCTCACTTCAATATTTTTCAATTTGAGATTTGAAATCCCTAAAGTCTATAGAGTCGGAGAGATGAAATAAATTCTCGACCGTTGGATCATCCGAAGTAGACCTCAACCGTTAGATCTTCCAAATAAGATCTCAAGCATCAGATCGTCCGAAGTGAATTTGGGTCATCTAATCCAGAGCGTCAGTTTGAGATTTGAAATCCTTGAAGTTCGGAGAGATGGAGAGTCGTTGATCTGGTTGAAATGTCAAATTCCCACAGTAGAGGAAGAGTCATCGATTGAGAAGTATACGTGTCCTCAGATCATCGACTCTAGAAGATTGGCATACGGAGAAAAACAAGATTTGATATTTGGAACTCCCAGAGCTCGGATCATGAAGTAAATCATAGTCGTTGATCTAGGAAGGTTAGATATGATTTGAAGAACTTGAGAGGACAGATCTGAACCATCAGTTCAGGAGCACCATCAATATCGTGAGATCGACGGTCCCATTGCATTGCGTGGATTGAAGGTGCGTGAAATTTAAAAATTTAGGGGCAGGATGCAACTGAAACCACGTTTTTGGAGAAAGGACACATGGAGGCTGGAGGTAAATTGTAAGGCAAAACACAGTTTGATATCAAACCACCTTTGGCCGCACCCGCAATCACATGGTCACATGGTATCATCACCCAAGGTCACATCAGTGGAAGATAGGGGAAGGAGATAGCGCTGCTAGGCTCCACATCGAAGGTTACACATTGAAAAGTAAAAAATGCCTCTGCGTGTATGATCCAACGACATTGATCAAATAGAATCTGATTGAAGGGTTGTTGTTTCATCTCGTGATCTATTGATCAATTACGATTCAATTACACTAACTGAATCATTGTTCCTGATCATTTGAATCATTTTTCCCGAGCATTGGAATCATGATTCTTGAGCGTTTTTGAGATTCCCGACTTGAGCGTTGGAGATGCAGAGTGTAATGGATGATGAGAGTAGGAATAAAAGAGAAATGTCATGATAGAGAGAGGTTGTTATTTCTCTATAAAAAGTAGTATAACTGTAAGCAATGAAGATTACAACATGAACCGAGGGAGAAAATGTAGAGATGAAGAACATAATATGGACAGAGAATAAATGGTGAAAACAATAGACTGTACAAGAACTTAAGCGCAAAAATATGTGAGCAGGAAGACACTGATGCAGGAAGAGAAGACCAGTGTAACAAAGCAATGATGAGACTAGTAATCCATTGATAAATACTGTATCACTGTAATAAATTTTAGCAAACAAATATTTATATCTCAGGGAGGTAGGGTGGTTCTAGGGAGGACTATTATCCACGGAGTTTCAAGTGGGTGCTTGAACACAGGGAGTTATAGCTTCCATCTGGTTGCAGCCAGAAAAACCATGGTGGTAGGGTGGTGCAAGGGAGAACCATTGTTCTCTATTATGCAGGTTGGTTCCTGTGTGACTGGAAGTTGGTGCTTCCATCCAGTTGGTACTGGAATGCTCAGGGAGTTGTTGCTTCATTCTAGTGGGTGCTAGAGAAACCATAGAGTTGGTGCTCTCAGAAAGTTGCAACTTGTTAAAGAAGAGGTTGTAGCCTCATTTTGAGTTGGTTCTCAAAGAAAGATGATGTACATAATTTAAAAGACTTCTTATCATTCGAAGAAGAAGAGGTGTTCTCCCTTTATGGGTTTCGTTGTGAATATCTATCTTTGTGTATATCATATGTGTGATTGATGTTTGTTATTTCTGATGTTCATATATTGCATAATCTTGATGATCACTTGGAGAAGGTTAATATATTTTAATAGGCATAAAAAAAATTAAGCACAACAAAAACTAATTCACCCCCCCCTCTCAGTTTTCCAACAATTGGTATTAGAGTGGGTTCCTTTTATTTCAAGGTAGATCAATAAGCTTAAACATGACAATCCATGACGAAAATTCAACCAATAAGCCTCCTATGTTTGATGGAACAAATTTTTCCTTCTGGAAGGTTAGAATGAGAACATACATCATGGCCTTAGGTGTTGATGTTTGGGATGTTGTAGAGACTGGCTATACAAAATCTGTTGTGTTAGCTTCCAAAGATGATAAGTTAGAATTTAGCTTCAATGCAAAGGAAATGAATGCTATCTTGAGTGGGCTTGCTAAAGATAAATTTGTAAAGGTCATGCAACTTGAATATGCCAAAGAAATGTGGGATAAACTTATTAGTATTTATGAAGGAGATGAGAAAGTAAAAGATGCCAAACTTTAGACACATAGATTGAAATTTGGACAACTAAATATGAATGAGGATGAAACAATTAGTAAATATTTTTTAAGAGTTGAGGAGCTTGTGAACGCCATGAAGGATCTTGGTGAGAAGATTGAAGACACATTTTTAGTTCAGACTATTTTAAGATATCTGTCTGTAGATTTAATCCAAAAGTTTATGCAATAGAAGAACTGAATGATCTTAAAAATCTGTCTATTGATCAACTCCTAGGAACTATAAATTCTTATGAAATGAGGATTAGCAAAGATAAATCCACTACTAGATAAACATCGTTTAAAGAAAAAAAGAATATTGATTCAAATTTAGATGATATTGAGGAAACATTTGTGAGACGGTTAAAGAAAGGATTAGGCAAATACCAAGGCAAGCTGCCCTTCAAATGTTTTAACTATGGAAAGATAGGTCACTTTGCATCTAAGTGTCCACACAAGAAGAAGGACCCGAACTCTGAAGGTGAAGATAAGTACAAATCCAAGAGATTTGGTAAAAATAAAAGTTTATGTGTAAACAATGGTGACTCTTCAGAAGACACATATAGTTGTTGGGTATGTGTTATATTCTTTACATGTGTGTGTGTGGGCGCGTCAGATTCGACAACTGTGTATGAAAATCCCTCTAGTAGTAGTATTTGTGTCATGTGCATCGGGCTCTTTCCTAGGGGGGTCCCGAGGGGGGGGGGGGCTGGCAGGTATGCCCCCCCTAGTTACATGCAGCATTCGGGGAAGTGCCCCAAATTTGTTTTTTGGGCGTTTTTTTTCTATTTTTAGTAGTTTTCTAAATTAATCCTGGATTAAGGGATTAGGGTTTTGGTATCTACAAAATACCTAAAAAAATGTATATATTGTGTGGTGAATGGTGAAATTTGACATAATGAATATAAGAAAGGTTTTCCCAGTTGAGGGTTTCCAATATAAAATATTTGTGTACTCAGTGTATGGGCCATTGATTAAATTTTGTTTTTCTTAAGAATCTATATGCATTGCTTTACTTCATAGGTTTAAGACTTACATGTGGTATTGTTGACGGGCAAAATCGACCGTCCATCAACTGGAAGAGTGGAACCGGTCCGGGGTTGTCTAATAACCCAAGTCGTTTGGAATGAACCACCCTGACGGGTTTAGCGGCTCCATTAGCCGATCTAAGGTCCTAATAAAACAAAAAAAGAAAAACTACTCTAAACTAACTAATCTAACTAAAACTAACAAATAAAACTAACTACTAAACTAATCTAACAAAAATAACAAACTAAAACAAAATTAACTATTCTATATATACAATATACTAACTACTACTATACTAATTCTAACTAATTAACTATCTAACTACTAACATAAATAAATCTTATTCACAAAATGTACAATATCTACAATTTACAGATTTAGATAAAACCTGAAAAACTTGTTTTCATTCTGTCCTAAGACAGAGAAAGAGATATTTTTTGTTGATTTTATAATTTTTATGACCAAGAAATGAAACAAAAACTAACTAAACTAAACAACTAATATATTAATTCTAACTATACATCTAAACTACAAATATATCTAACTAAAATAGTAATATTATACTAACACACTAATGAAAATTAATCTCAAACTGACCTGGAGAAACGCTCCAGATTTATCCTGTGTATGATGATCGTCCTAGTTGATCGGAAGGAGGAAACCCGCTCTGAATTATCCAGGAGCTTCTCATAAACGATAAGTTGCAGTGCTCTTAAGGTATGATCACAGGACAAACAAAACATAAAAATAAAAACAATCTTATAATTTATAAATCTTCACAGTTAGATAAACCTGCATGCAAAGATCTATACATAATAGTTCAATTGATGAAGAAGAGAAATCTGTCATTCATTAACTGAACAAGGT
>JZKD02S1920696.1:915737-927944 GCA_000966675.3 Picea glauca | reverse complement strand
TATGATTGTTCATTTGTTCATTGCTTATTTACTCTGCAGTTATTGGATAATAATGCTTCATTGATATAACACTTGGATTATATGGTTAAATTGCTCTATTACTGATTCACCCCCGTCTCAGTAATACAAAAATTCCACATCTTATTACCCTCAAGGAAATGAGTTGGCTGAGTCTTCAAATAAAATCTTAGTCAGAATTATCAAGAAACTATTGCAAGATAACAAGAAGGCTTTGCACAAAAAACTAATCCATGCACTATGGGCCAACATAATCACCCCAAAGAGATCTATCACCACATCACCTTTTCATATTGTTTATGGCACATAGGATATTTTTTCTACTGCATTGGGATTTCCAGTGATGAGGTTGTTATAGGAAAAGGATGCAGAAACATATGCCACTCGAAGGAGGAAGGATGAACTAATTAGTCTCCAACAAACCAGGGAAAGGGATTTCAACAATGCTCAACTATTCCAAGACAAGATCAAAAAGGATTTTGATAGGAATACCAAGGAGGATGATTTCAAATTGGGAGACTGGGTATTAATATGGGATGCCATAAATGAAGATAAGGGAAAGCACAGGAAGTTTGACCATCTATGGCTGGGACCATTCAATATTGCAGCATATCATGGAAACAACACTTACCTACTACAAGAGAGTAATGGAGACATTATTGGAGGAGGGATTGTGAATGGAAGGTTCCTCAAACATTATATCAGTTAAACCATCATCACCCCTTCCATTCATTATACATAACCATTTTCATTTTTCCTATTGCATGAAGAAATTGGAATAAAAGAAGCATAGTTGAAGCCTGAGGTGAAGGCCCTGAGCTATGATGGGTCGATTTTGAGTTTTTTGAATAAATATGGGTAGATTCATATCTCAGGAATAAAACCATAGCCCAATGGGTAGGCACTTGGTCTATCATTCTTTGCTACCTCAGAGGGAGGGTAGCATCCCCAGTTGGAGCCCATATTACCACCATAACAATTTTTTATGGGAACCAAGTTTCAGGACTTAGCGAGGGGCTAAACCAGTCTAGAGACGTGATAAAATGAATTTCGGGGCCACATCTAGTAGAATAAGGATAAATCTAGAAGAGCCGCGAGGTTGATGGGACCCAACGGGCCACATATCTTAGACATCCCAAATCAACATTCAAAAACCATATTGGGCGGAGAAATAACACGGAGTTTAATCAGTTGAGAGCGAGCCGATAAAAATACTGTGGTTTTAGCTCATGACCACATGGTGCCACCAGATGCATATCGGGGAAAAAAGAGGTCTACTCCAAAACTATTTTCCTTTCCCCCGATATCAGAAATCATATATAAAGGAGGGCCCCGAGTCATTATTTTATGATTTTTTCAAATCGTTGGAACGTTAAAAGTGGCGCGACCACTCCAGTCTAACTAAGATCAATAGTGCACCAAATTCACACATATTCTACTCATTCGTAGGTATTTTTCATCATCACCATGTATCATGTCATTTTTCCTGTAACAGAGAAAGATCCCCCACCAAACAAAGAAGCTTTAGTTGAGAGGGACTCTGATGTGTTCAACACCGTAATAACCTTCTCACCTGTCTCTATGTCTAGAGCCAATTTGTCAGATCATGTAGGGATACAATTACCCTTTTTCGAAGCGGTCCAAGCCTCCATAGTCCCTTATGCCATTGAATTCATGTTCCCATTCCCAAAATTCATAATCTAGTGTGTAGAACAATACTCACAGGGAGAGAATATTGTTTTAAATAAGTTAGGGTCAGAGGTCCTGTGTAGAATAGATGGCTCATCTATTCGATGCACCCTCAACATACTAGAGTCCCCTTCCACAATGTATGAACCTTTTGAGGAAGAAAATTTAATTGTGGTTTACAAAGAATGTCCCCCCAAGGTTAAAACCCTATTTTTGCAGACAATTTTTAAACCCTAACATTATTCTAAGAGTTTGTCCTTACGTATGGATGTAAGCGTCATGGTTATTGAATTTCAGTGGGTCTATTCCATACTCAGTCAGATTTTAGGTTAGATAATGACAAGTTTGTTGTTGAGGTCATGTTAGGTTTTTTGTTAACCTTTTTTCATTCAGATTCTAGTCAATCAGTCTGTATCAGTTTTGAAGGGTTCATAACTGACAATGTACACAAGAAACTAGTGAATTTCCAGTGCCCCCTTCTTGATATGATTTCTCACAAGACTATGATGGTGTCTTAATGGGCGAGGAGTTATCTATCAGTTGAAGTAATGATTTATTGTTAATGCATGCATGAGAAGGGTCCACAATGTCATTATCTTCCTTGTACTTCCATCTACTATCGCCCATGTACCACCATTTGTTGTCATGTTTGAGATGGGATGAGAGACATATGGTAATATGGGGACTTGGCCCCTCCCTGTCACCCAAGCTGGGTGAATGAAAAAAACATTTATTATTATATGTATATCACATTAAAATATACATATAATAATAATGACATATGTGTACACATCTATTAAACATTTATTATTATATGTATATCACATTAAAATATATATATAATAACAATGTCATATGTGTACACATATATTAGGAACATGCATGAATGGGAGGGGTGGGGGATGTGTTGCATGAAGGATAATTCAAGGGATCACCCCCTCTACCTTGCATGTAGAAACACATTTACATGTGGGAAAGGGGTGCGGGATGGGAAAGGGGTGTGGGGGTATGTGTCACATCACTCTGCATCACTTAATTCTTAGGAGTTATTTATAGTTACTTTAAATAATAAAATTGTAAATGGAGCATAAATATTTAATTAAATTGAAAAAATAATAAAGTCAAACTCCTAAAAATGAAGATGCATATATTGAAAATGATGAATTAGGTATATTATATATTACTAATTAGTTTTAATGTGTCCTAAAAAAAAAAATCATTTTGGAATATTATTGATGAGTTATATTTCTAACCCCCAGATGGGGTGTCAGTTGTTTATTAAGGTTGGTTGTCATTGATGTCAACCCTTGAATAAAGACCCGTAGCACAAAGGTTTGGGTAATGGAACCAATATTCTTTGATGTAAATATGACTCATTATTGTTTTGTCATTGATGATAAGAAGTAAATATGGATGAACTCCAAAGTGGTTCCCTTATGGTAAAAGCCCTCACGAGAAGAAGCTTTGTGGAGTAAGAGAAACCATCCTTAATTGTGGAATAATGAGATGAAGAATAGTGAATTTGTCAGGGAAAATATCCTATATGGATATTTTTTGTCATGTCATTTCCGGTGGCATGTCGAACGTCACATAACTCCTCACGGTTAGAGAGTTATGACCATGAGAAGTTGGAGACCTTAGGTTTGGGTAATGGACCCAAGTTTGTTTGATGGGTAACGGTATGAGTTATGATATATTTTCAGATAATAATATTCTATATGGATAGTACATGTCATTCCATTTCTGGTGGTATGNAAAGGTTTGGAAAATAACTGAAAGAAAGGAAGGACAGGTAAATAAGGAATAGGTTCAAGAGATTGTACTTTCAAAAATTGTAGTGAAAGATGAATCCATAGATAGAAATAAAGAAGTCAGAGCTAAGAGAGATAATGAATCTACCAATGAAGATGATGATGAATACACATCAAAGCAGGAATTGTTCTGATCCATCCAGCTTAGAGACTCCCAAGTAATATGAATATTAGATAGGGGGAGTCTATGCGATATCTGTGATAGAACAAAGAACCATCCTTCGAGCAACTTGCAGAGTTTGAGAAGACATATTCAGAGTAATCAGTTAGGAAACGTATAGTTTGATAGTATAATGATAAATGGGTTAGCATTATGGACATTATGGATAGACATGGATTTGTAAGAAGACTTAGTAGGTTTTAATAGATATATGATAGTAGACAAGAGCATGGATTCATAGATTGGTTTAGAGAGTGGTTCAAAGACAAATGAACATTAACATAATGGATGTGTTAGCACTTGGTAAATTTCCTAGAGGTTGAAACAGAAGAAATCTACAAAGGTAACTTTATCCAACCACTTTTAAAGCTGGGATATAGCCCTTCTAGCTTCAAGGAGGGATCTCTCTATATGATTTAGCTTTGTTTATAACTATATATTTTAGGCTAGGTAAAGAAATAGGTAGGTTTTGTTGTCAAAGTGTTTTTTAAATTGGTTGAGACAGTCTACACTTCCATTGGGCTATGGGGTCTATATTTAATTAAAAATGAAATACAACCAGAAACTATAAAGAAGACTTTCACAGGGAGAGATAATATACTCACTGGATCTTTTAGTAGCTTAAATTATGGATAGAAGAAAAGATGAGAAAGATAAATTCAACTAAGAAGCATTTAAGAATTTCTTAATTGAAAACATCAGAAGATAAACATTAAAATCTTTAAAGTCGGAAACAGGGTATCCAAGATAAATCTTGCAACATACGTTACTCTTAAATATTATTTTCAGAAAACAATATGATCAGAAAGAAAGAATAACAATCAACTTAGAGAATAAACATCACTAGTGAATACACGCAAGAATCCTGTAAAAGTGCCTCCTTTTATTAATGGTCGATCTCTTCAAAAATTGTTACAGTCTGATAGCGTCAGGGTGTAAATATCAACAACCCTCAATACTTCGAAGGTGAAGTGTTTATAATTCAAATTACAAACGTTCCTGTCATAACTGATCAGGACGTGCTCATTCTATTTTTAGCCTAGCTAATTTAATTAATCAAACTGATTGATGACTTGGTGCAATTGCACGCGGAAATTCTAGGTAGACCATTGATGAAGCCTTTGCATGACCTCATCTGACTGGATAGGTAACTGGACCTGGAAAACTCATCTGCTAATCGAGCATATCGCAGAGTTCCTCCCATCTGAGATGACTAGGCACAGTGACTTTTAGTAATCTCCGATACAYTTCATCCATTTCCGTATATTTGGCGAAAGTGGGCTTAGTGAGGAATATGTATCGAATCTCATGTTGGATACTGATGTCCAACTGAAGAGTGTCCAGGAATGCTTTGCCGGTGATTCTCCCTTGTATGCCAGCAAACTTTGAACTGTCCTTAGATACTTCAGACAGTCTCTTTTTGTAATCCGGGAGTGTCATCAGTTTATCATTAATAACCTTCAAACTGGGGAGACCTTTCTTCTAGAGAGCCTCGATCTTGTTGAAGAATTTTTGTACCCCTAGGTCCATGGTATGAACCTTTTCTTCTAGTTGAAGCATTAATCCCCTCTTGGTCAAAACTCTTTTGACCTCAAGGATGGTCTCTRTTYTKTCCTCGATCTTCAACTCTTCTAKCTCTTCTCKRGTCTTAGAATTTAGGAATTTGATGATCTCATTTKCCTGAGTTGGTCTATCTCCTAATTCTACTCTGATMTTTTCAATGGCATGTTTGSTCCTCTGGACCAACTCATTTTGTTCAAACATAATTTGGATCATGGGCCATATCTCATTTATGGACTTTGTAATGTATGTCCATACATTCTCTTTGACCTCAGCCAAAGTCTTCCCTGCCACTGTTTTCTTTTGGAGTTGTTGTAGTTCCTTCTTGAGATGCTCAGTTACCTTCTTTTCTTTGGAGAGACTGGTCTGGAAAGAAGATTTAAGTTCCTGGAGGTTCTCAGCTTCTTTCTTAAGCCTACTAATTTCTGTCTCTTGCAGGTTCATATTTTCCATGGATTTGGCGAGGTCAGTTGTCCCTTCTTGTGGTGTCACTGGTGTTGCAGATGGGATTGATGTCACTGTTGCTGTGCTTTCTCCTGAAATCAGAATGGCACTCAATGGAATGACTTCCATTGGCTTCATCTGTTCCTTCTCTTTTAATAATCTCTCCATCTTTGCTTCCATTTCTTTTAGTTGTGTATTCTTCTCCATAAGCAGTTTGAGCATTTCGTCTTTCTCGCCTTCTTTCTCTGCTATCTCCTTTGCCTGCGAGTCTTCTGTAGGAGGGAGCTTCAGTTGTTTCCTCAAGGAAGCGATATCTGCATTCTTCTTCTTTATCATCTCTTCTGCCGCTTTGACGTTCGAGGGATCATAGCCGATATTGAGGACCATCTCCTCCAAAGTTTTAATTCTATTATCTTTTGCGAAGGATGAAATCTTCTCCAAATTGAGCTGCATTTGAGCGTTGTTGAGTGACACCTGCAGTTTTTCCGCTGAAGCGGAAGCATGCGCCAATGTGTGAAATACCATCTCTCCTATTTGTTTGTGCAGATCCATCTGATCTGTTGGGTGCACGTCCTTCGTCTAGAACTTGAAGGTGGCCCTCTTGTATTCTGTAATTACCTTGGGGTCTGGTACCTGTGCCTGGAGGAAGGCCATGTGCATCCTGCCCTTTTCTGTGTCAAATGAAGACAACAGCATGTGCTGCGCAGTTGGCGTCTTCTTTTGAAACTGAGCATAGGTGTTGGTGGTAAGAGTCTGATTCTTTTTTTTAATCAGCTTGTACTTCTTGAAAATACTCAACTTGGGCCCAGTCTTTCCCGGCTGAGTATCCAGTGGGGAGTCTATGAATTTCTTCAACACAACTGGRGTGATTTCCTTATGCAGGCTCAACCCGAAGGGTGGAATGACAGACTTAGTCACTGTGGTATGCGGGACCTCTTTCTYACCAGTAGGGCTGGGAACTGTGGTTGTCTTGGGCCTCTTAGTATGTAACTGGAACTCYTCAGACGACACCTCCGTGACAGGCGAAGATGATTCTTGTCGAGGCCTTTTTTCCTTAGGTACTTGTGGTGTGGAGGTTGGTGGCACAGTGGTAGGGGGAACCTGCTGTTCCACTTCAATCAGGGTGTCAGGCACCCACACCATCTGATTATCGAATTTCTCAATCTCGGGCTTAGCTTCGTGAACATACGGGATATTCTTGTTCTTCACCCGCATTTCTGAGATGATCCTGTATGGATCATAGTGCCATGGGAAACTTAAGAAAAACTTCATCTCTCTCAGCATCCGGTCAACTTCTTCTCCAGTGCCTCAACTGTTGCATATGAAGGAGCCAATCTGCCCCTTGATCTGAAGCTGCTACTTTTTCTTCAAAGACACAAAATGGATATCATATGAATTCATGATTTGTCTTATGTATTCTAGAGCAAAGATTCTTATCGGCACATACGTAGGCAGCTTGTAAGGTGCCAAATCGCACCCGAATACTCTAATCTCGGTATGGTTTTGATACAGGTACCAATCTCCGGTCTTGGTGTTGTCTGATAGATGCATAATTCTATGGACTTCATCGTTTATTCGAGGCTCGGGCCTGCCACTCAACATGCTTACCACAGGGTGGTAGAACAGGTCAATGAATGCTTTGAAGCTGTACTCTGTGGAGTTATGCTTCAACAAAGAGGTCCACATTGTGATTGGCTGAGGCCTTCCATCTGCATCCATCTTCTGCATGGAGAAACTAAATTTATCTACTTGAAAGTAAACAAACATGTATGCCAATATAGACGAGTATCTGAACATGCCTTCCATGCCAAAATTCACAAACTGTTCGTGAATATTTTCGGCCAAGAAGGTGCTGTAATCAAACTGCGTTGTGGGTTTTTCATCATTGGAGAAAATGGATAGAAAACCCAAAATGGGCTCATCTACCCATGGGTCGGAATAGTAACCTAGCAGGGCACAAAGGGAGGAGATGACTTGGTTTCCCTTAGTGGAGAACATGGATGATGGGTAAGGGGGGTTTGTGGAAGGGAATTGAGCGGAGGGGGGAAGGAAAAGCTCRAATATCTTATCTCTCTGGGGAAAAGTCATTTTCGGATATAACTCAGTAAGGATTTATAGGTTGAAAGGAGACGCAGATTCGGCACGGGGAATTTGCATAATCTAGTCTATGTCTTCGGGAGTGATGAGGAACAGGGTGTCTCTGGATGAGGATATGATGGCTGTCTGTTTGGGAATGTAGTGGGCTTGGCATTTAAGTGTGAACTCAGGGAAATGGTGAATCTGGAGAAAAAGGTAAAGGGGTAAATTGGACTCCCAGAGCCCAATTTCGTCGCTCTGGTCCAGGAAAACCTCTCGGAGCCATGACTGGAGGTATGAAAAATCGAAATCACACTTGGTATCAGCGATCAATCTGTCTTTGTTGACCAATGGGATTTTTTCCAGGTCGACAGGAGGTAGGAGAAAAGGATTCTCCTCTCCTTCTTCTTGTCTTGGCTTTGGCGCCATCTCTGCAACAGTACCTGCAATAAACACGAAGTTAGTGGGGTCAAATGACTGTGGATGAAGGCGACGGGATGTAATGAAGGGGCTGGCTATGAGATTTTATTGGACACGGGAGGAGAACGGTAATTTTATTTAAAACTGGGGTCGGTTGGACACAGGAGATAGGTCAACAGGATAATGGGTATGTTATCTAGTAATAAATGGACAACGGGCCACTTGGGGGTGAGATGGCAGGTGACGGTGGCCAAAAAATACGGACGGGTGACGTGGCTGCTAGGGATTGGAGGTGAAAGTTGCAATAAGGGNGATGGCAGGTGACGGTGGCCAAAAAATACGGACGGGTGACATGGCTGCTAGGGATTGGAGGTGAAAGTTGCAATAAGGGGTTGTTCATGAGTGAAAAGGGGTAGGGGGATGACAACAGTTATGGGATGTGACATAACTCGGGAGCAAGTGGAACAAGTGGAAGATGACGTCCATGAGTGATGGGAGCTATCAGATAGCAGATGGTGATAGGACTTCGGGACCAATAGGCTAATGCCATGTATGACAAGGGGCCCACCAGAGGGAAAAACCATTCCGGACCCCCCCCCCTCAGTTAAAAGTATATCATCAGGGGGGGTCTGAAATCCAATTAGGGTCGTTGATCTACGAGCCCTTTTCCTGGCCGCAGATCTTAGCGTGCCATTTATCATTCATTTCGGACTCCCCCCCCTCGGTTAAAGGCATAATGAACGGGGGGGTCCAGAATCAAATCTGGATCATAGATTTAAGCGCTCGTCTCTGGGCCGTCCAGATGTGTGCAAGTCTTATTTATGATTCCGGACCCCCCCGGTTAAAAGAAGAATGGTTGAGGGGGTTCGGAATGCTCTGTACACCGTAGATATGAGTGTCGCGATCAGGACTGTTGATATGTGCAAGAGGCATACATCAGAAGCGTGGAACACATGCGCTGAGAGAACTTAGGATAAAAGAAATTTATGGGTTTTTCTCAGAGCTTTCAAATAGACATCGCCAAGGGGGTTCGGCCAACTATCTTTTAGGCTTTTGAGACATGGTGCAACATTTATATCAAGCTGGATTTATTGTATTGAAACAATGAAGCAACTAACCTACATTCTAACCTATCTTCCTATGACAGTTAACCCAGATTAAACTGTTGGGTTAAGAAATTACTCTACCCTGAGGCTATCTGACCGGGATTAGACAGTCTGGCCAGATTTATTCACTAATCTACCCTAGACACTTTGGCTAAGATTAAACTGTTTAGCCAAATTATTCACTATCCTATCAACATCAAATTTAAAAAGAACTTGGCCATGCTTGAAAGGTATGGCCAAGTTACTATTATTGCATGGGGCTTTTTTTTTTTTAATTCTTTTATGCCCTCTTTTTATTTTTATTTTTCCTTTTTTTTTCTTTTTCTTTTCTTTTTCTCAAATTATTTGCAGAATGAAAAATCATTTGTCAACGAAAATACTAGAGATAGATAATATCCCAGTCACCAGTTGATTCCCATAATTTATGGGGTGATAACAGGATGATAATTACACAAGAAATGGCTCAAAAAATACTAATGGATTACAAAATGCCATATATTTCTTGGACAGAGGTAGTGCATACATCAGTTCACATTCAAAACAGAGTAATGCTTAGAAACAACACTGATAAAACTCCCTACAAGTTATGGAAAGGAAGACCGGAAAATGTGAAGCACTTCAGAGTTTTTGGAAGCAAATGCTACATCAAAAGAGAAGATGGCAGAATGTGAAAGTTTGAATCTCGTGCAGACAAAGGAATACTTGTTGGTTACTCAAGTACAAGGAAAGCATACAAGTGTTACAATCTAATATTAAACAAAGTTGTGGAAAGAATCAATGTAACAATTGATGAAATAGGCAGACCAGAATCAAAGGAAGAAGAAAACAAATCAATGGAACAACTTTTCGAAGAAGATGAAAAAGAAGTAGAAGATGAAGATGAAGATGAAGAGAATTTGATAGAAGTAGAAGAGCAAGTCCAACAAGTATCTCCAAAGACACCCAGTAAATGAGTATAGAAGAATCATCCTTCAGATCAAATTATCAAGAACAAAGATGCAGGAGTTGATACTAGAAGAAGAATCCGTTCACCAGAACAAATAAACCTAGCACTCTTATCTACAATTGAACCAAACGGTTTTGAAGAAGCCAACAAGGATGAATTTTTGAATAAGGCCATGGATGAAGAATTGGATCAAATAGAGAAAAATGACACTTGGGAATTGGTTCCAAGACTAAAGAATAAGAATGTGATCGACACAAAATGGGTTTTCAGGAAATAAATTGAATGAAGATGGACAGGTTACAAGGAACAAATCTAGATTGGTATGTAAAGGATATGCACAGATTGAAGGAATCAACTTTGAAGAGACATTTTCCCCAGTTGCCAGAATGGAAGCAATATGTTTTCTTTTAGTCTATCCATGCTCCAAAAATGTTAAAGTATATCACATGGATGTAAAATCATCTTTTTTGAATGGGGAAGTTGAAGGAGAAGTCTACATTGAACAACCAGAAAGATTTTAGTTGTCAGAGAACACAAATTATGTGTGTAAATTAAAGAAGGCCTTGTATGGTCTAAAACAGGCTCCTAGAGCATGGTAGTCTAGACTGGATAAGTATTTGCAGCAGACAGGGTTCAGAAAAGAAAGTACAGACAACAACCTCTACATCAAGGTAAGTCAAGGTAATATTTTATTAATTGAAGTTTATGTTGATGATATTATTTTTGGTAGTGATGATGATAGGTTAAGCCAAAAATTTGCAAAAGACATGCAGAATAAATTTGAAATGTCGTTACTTGGAGAACTATCCTTATTTCTAGGACTTCAGATACGTCAAAGAAACCAAGGAATTTTTATTTCTCAAACCAAGTATATCATAGAAATGCTAAAGAGGTTCAAAATGGAAGATTTCAAACCAGATATCACTCCCATGCAAACCAGTTGTAAGTTGAGAAAAGATTATTCGAAGTCTACAGATCAGAGGCAATATAGGTCAATGATTGGCAGCCTACTATATGTGACAACATCCAGACCAGATGTAATGCAGGTAGTTGGACAGGTGGCACGATTTCAAGAAGCACCAAAGGAATCAAATGTATTAGCAGTAAAGAGGATCGTCAGATATCTCAAAGGAACATAAGAGTTTGAATTATGGTATCAAAAAGGAAAAGATCTATCACTTATTGCCTACATAGATGTAGATTGGGCAGGTTGTATTGATGACTGACAAAGCACCAGTGGACAAACATTCTACTTAGGTGAGTGTTTAGTATCATGGCTAAGCAAGAAACAATCATCGGTATCTATATCTACAACCGAGGCAGAGTATATTGCAGCAACAACATGTTGTACATAGGTTCTTTGGATGAAACAAACTTTGATAGATATACAGGTTGAGTATGATGAGTCCATTCCAATATATTGTGATAATACAAGTGCCATCAATATCTCAAAAAACTCGATGATGTACTCGAAGATGAAGCACATTCCAATCAAGTATCACTTTCTACAGGAATAGGTTGCAGAAAAGAACATCAAAGTTGAGTATGTGGGCACAAAAGAACAAGTGGCAGACATTACAAAACCACTTCCATGGGAAGCCTTTGAATATCTTCGCCGAATACTTGGAGTTATTTCTACTCCAAAAATGAATGTTTTTTGAATGTTTTTTGAATGCTTATCTTATATGTATTAGATGTACACGAGGAAGCATAATAAGAGGACAGTTTGTCAGGGGGAGCAACCCTAGATGGAAAGATACCTTTTCCATTGATGACAAAGGGGGATAGATTTATTAGATGTAGAGGACAGAGGCATGGTTCCAGGAGGAGAAGATGTATTAGATGCAGGGGACAGAGGCATGGTTCTAGGGGGAGCATGAGTGATATGATTTTAGTGTTGCATCAGAGTGTTTCCATCAATTCCAAAGGGGGAGATTGTTGATTAAGGTTGGTTGTCATTGATGTCAACCCTTGAAT
>JZKD02S1920696.1:905391-915727 GCA_000966675.3 Picea glauca | reverse complement strand
GTGACATTCCACATACCACCGGAAATGGCATGACAAGCACTATCCATCTAGGATAGTTTCACCAACAACTTCATTGATATTCATCTCATTATTCCACATACAAGCATGGGTCCTCTAGTCGTTCTTCTAGGATAACTTATTCTGTAAAGCGTCTTCCCATGAGGGCTTTCACCATAAGGGGACCACTCTGGAGTTCATCAATTTGTGCACTTTGTCAACCATGATAAGACAAATATGATTCATCTTTGCATCGATTGGTTTCCACTTGGACATATATCATATTCACCAAGGGCACCATATCAATCAATTACTTGACATCAATCAAACCAAACCATTTACATCAATGACATGTGATCCAACAATCTTCCAAATAATCAAACCATTGGCATCAGTGACAACATGATCCAACAATATCCCCCTTTGGCATTGATGGCAATACCAACATTGATGTCAACTCCAATTACTAATTATTGAATACCAACTCAAGAGGAGCTCCCTGCATAGGTGGAGGAGTTGCGTGCTCATTTGGAAGTGCCTCATGCGGACCCTAAGAAATTGCATGCTCAATTGGAAGTGTCTCACGCGGACCCGGAACAATTTCATGCTCAATTGGAAGCACCCCATGTGGGTGAGCCTTCGAGCTCAGAGTGTGCTTCTTGTGTCGGAATCAAAGGAGCGATGGAAATACTACAATATTTTTTCTTTGTGGTTAGACAGGACATAGAGGATCTTCGCTTTTGGATGGAGCACTTGGACCAGTGAGCAGAGACAATTGAATCTCTGCTGGGTACATTGCTCCACTCACTGCATACTCCAAGATAGGCAACAAATGCCCCAGCTACTTTCGAGCCAAATCTTTTCACAATGAACCAGACGACTGTGGTGAAAGAGATGGACATGCGTCCTTAAGGCGAGCCAGATTTACATGTGTCACTGTGCTTGTTTTACTCAGATAAATGTTCCAGTCTTTTGGAAACACAACACAACCAATTTTTGTATTACTCTACATAGTTTCTTTTTTTGTCATATAGTTTTAATGGAGGATATGGTCAAATTGGTTTCCCCATGGGGAAATTCAGAAAACTGTGTTTATTTTAAATATTGAATTCAGAGATAGAGCTAAGCTGAATTGGTTTCCCCTTGGGGCAATTTAGCTCAAGAAAATCCTTGCTATCACTGCTGAGAGTGTAATTTTACTCCATGAAAGGTAATATATAGAATTCTTTCTTAAAAAAAAATGAGTTATATTTATAATGTTTTGGACATTGAAATTTTACATTAATAATAATAATAATAATAATATATATATATAAACCAATCTTTTTAATATGTTTTTTTGCTATATTATTTGATTTACTTGTTTTATTTCATTTGTATGTGAATCATCATTTTTATGAATAACATTACACATTGTCATCTTTATAAATGAAATTTATAAAAATATGTTAATTTTTTTTTTTTTTTTTCTAATTTTGAATAAAAAATGTGTTATTTGACATGGTATTTAAAACAAAAACTTTTTAAAATGTACATGTTTTTCATTGTAATTAGCACTTAAATTTGTTTTTTTTTAATGTTTAAAATTAGTGTATTTGGCTAAAAAATTGTTTAAAAATAATAATTTCAATTTTATTTAAATGTATGACATTAAAAAAATATAATTAGATAAAAATCATAACTTTGAAAAAATGAATGACATAACATTATCGATAATTATAAAAAAAGGTTTCAAAAACCATAAAAAATATTGGGAAAAAAAGGAAGAAAAACAATTTTTTTTTATCAAAAAAAGTTGATACTTTATATTAAGAAGATTCAAAATGTCAAAAAACTTAAAAAAAAAAAAAAGTTATTAATAATAACACATTTTTTTTCAAATCTCCTTAGCTTGATTAGTTTTGATGAGATTTGCTCTACATGGCGACAACCCAGGTTCGAACCTGACTAGAGGAGACACTAAAAAATCCAGCCAGCTAAAAGTTACGGACACACTAGCAAACAAAAAATAATAATAACACATTTTTCAAAATAAGATAAAAACAACAACTAAATATAACTTTTGTAAAACAAAATCTCTATTTTATCAAATTAATAACTATACTTGATTTAAAAAACTTTCCATCACAAATTAGAAAAACCTCGTTTAATTATTAAATTATTAAAAACAAAAGTATAATTATCAATTTTTAAAATTATAAATTAATAAATAATACATGCTCAAAATTACTAATTCAACAACAATTAACAATGTTAACAATTTGGATATTAAAATTCCCACATATATATATATATATATATATATATATATATATATATATATATATATATATATATATATATATATATATATATATATATCTGTGTATTATATTATATATTTATATCTTTTGTATTAATTTTCCGTTCGAAAAGTATTCTCAATTTTATTCCTTGATTTGAGTCAAGAAAATGCAAAAATATTTCTACAAACTATGACTTAATTTCATTTTACAGTTTTGGTACACTATAATTGAAATATTTTTCAAATTTGGTTTAATATAAAAATTTAATATAAAAATAATAATCATTATTAATTAAAAATTAATATTAAAATAAAATTTATTTAATTTTTTTATAATAATTATTTAATATTAAAAAAACATTACAGTTAAACTGTAGAAGTAACATAATACATTTTTTTCCAGCTTAATATCAAATACATAAAGTTTAACTTTTAGAAAATCACCATTTACTTGGTAGTTTATGTCATTGTAGACGATTTGGTAGGTTTACTATTTTACAAATGGAAAAAAGTAACTCAATAAAAAAATTGCATATATGAAAATAAAAGGTAACTTCATTTCAAGATCTACATAAGTTGAATACCTCTTGCTTTGTTCTACTATTTTTCTATCACTTAATGTTTTCCATTGGTTTTTTTTTTTTCTTTCTGTTAAGAGGATGTGAGATATGAGGAGTCTTCTATCTTAATACATTAAGATAAGATAATTCAAGAGTAGGAGGGGACTTTAGCATCTCTGCTACTTGATAGAGAATTTCTAGGCATGTATGAGGTTCCTTCCCTCTTTCCAAAATATATTCTATGATGGACTACCTACTCTTTTCTTCTTTGCCAAGTAGTAGGTCTCAAGGTATTTCAACTTCTTTTGGAACAGCCTCTTGATCGGTAAGAACCTCTTGATTTCTTTGATTCAAGAGAGGGGGTTTAGATTCAACCTCAATATTTTTCTAAATTCAGTGCCCCTCCGCCTCCTCACTTTCCTTTTCCATATATTTGAGGTTTTCAAGGGCCTCATATACATTGAATATTTATTTAGACAAACCTTCTTGGGTTATCTTTAGTTGTTACGACACCTTACAATGTTGTTTTCTGCCTCTACTATTTACTAGCCTAAATGGGGTTTTCCTCGAATGAATGGAAGATTCCATAGCCTACTTAGGAAGAGTTTGATTCTCCTAGTTTTTTGGGCAATTTTTAGCAAAATGCCTATACACATAACAAGAGTTGCACTTTAAAGGAAGTTGTTCATATTCTATCTCTTGTTGGTGGCTCCAATCATCCATATTTACATACAACTCCTTTAGAGTTCCCTTCTCCAAATCCACTTCCACACATATTCTAGCATTGGAATGTAGATTTATTTTTAGTTCAGATCAATCAATGTATTGACCCAATTTGTCTCCAATATTTCTAAAGGTGCCTTCATCGTGATATATTAATGGGAGGTGGGGCAAGCTTACCCACACAAGGGTTGTTTTGATCTCCTTTTCTAGGTTGAAATCAAGGGACCATAAAATAAAAACATTCCTTAAGATCCCATGAAGTAATGCCCTAAGTGAAATATAAAATTTTGATCCTCCCTATATTGGTATAATAAAGAAAAATAACCTCAACCACATGCAAATAGAGATACCTAACCTTGTGTTGGTCACTATAATTGCTTATTTAACTAAACAATCAAGTGCTACATAAATTCTCAACCCAGGGAAGTCTGTTTATTTCAAAGGTAATCACACACTGTATATGCTCAATCTCAAAAGAAACCTAGAGTTGTAGTGAAAATACATTAATCACACCTTGCCTTGAACAAACTGAAGTTCTACTTTGAATTACAGAAAAACAACCTACCTATTGCAAAGTTAAAAGTTTAAAGAAATAATTATCCAAAGAATCCTGGATTACATTAAGAAATAACAACCTAGGAAAGAAATCTTTCAAGATACTGCAAAAGGAAAGACCAACTATTATGTAATAGAGAACATGATCCTATTCCCCAAGTAGGAATCTTCAACACCTGTTTATGATCATCACACTTTCATGAACTCATTACTAATTGAAATGATTGACACACACTGAAGGCTAACTATCTCTTAACAGAGAACAGGATCCTATTCCCCAAGTAGGAATCTTTAGCACCTGTCCCTGATTATCACGCTTTCATAAATTCACCAAACAGGATTGCTAACTAAAATGATTAACAGTTACCCAAGCACGAATCATATGAAAACAATGTAACAATCAGTAAAGCAGAGTTTCAGCAAAACAGAGTTCAGTAAAGTAGAGTTTCAGCAAAACAGAATTTAATCAAGGCATGAACAGAAATAACACTAACACACTATAGAGCTAATGGGTGAATCTTTTGAAGAAGGTGGGCCTTCCCTTCTCACAAGATTCCCCTGAAACGAAAGGAACTAGAAAGAAATGGTCAGAACAATCTTTTATTCATCTGTCAACTATATCATATTACAATGTCTGAAGTAAAACACGTCCTTCTCTGTAAATCCTTTCTTAGCCAAGAAGAAGGTCCTCTCTAATGATGATTTCCTCTTATTTAAAGAGGAGAATCCCCTCAATACAATTTGATCATCAAATTACATGTGTACATCTGAATCATATTCTTAGTCAGATCAAATCTCTATACTGGAATAGGATATCTTGGTCTCTCGTAACAGAATGCTATTACAATAGTTGAAAAGGTGCTGAGTGAGGTGTTATTGTTGTGGCTAGAGTAACAACTTATTTATTTATCTTCTTGTTACAGTTGTTGTATGTTGTTTTAGCATCGCAAATCGCAGGTTGTTTCAGCAACAAGATTTGCATTCTGACTGTTTCAGCAACTTGGTCTCACGCAACAACGATTGTTAATTCTGGGTCAAGGTGCGACTATTGTGGTCAATGTAACAACTTTGTGTGAATTGTTGTTTCAGCATCATATACCATGGAGAGTATAACAACTTCTTCTTGTGTGAGTTGTTGTTTCAGCATCCTAGATGACAGAGAGTGTAACAACTTCTTCTTGTGTGAGTTGTTGTTTCAGCATCGTAGACCATAGACTGTTTCAGCCACGGGGTTTGTGTGCTTTGACTGTTTTAGCAACGAGCCTTTAAACAACAATGCTAATCTGCAGTTTGAACTGTTTCATCACTTATATATTTCTGATCAATGGTTAAGTACAAGAGTAATGTAAAATTATATGCAAAACATATTAAACATATAGCAAAGAGAAGATACGTTATATACCTTTGGAGAGATAGGGTAAGGTGATAATGTAAGTTTAAATGTGAGAGGAAAAAGGGTGTAATGGTAGAAAAAAGTGTGAGCAAAAAGGTACATTGTAGGGTCCTAACATCCCCCCCAACTTAAAAGGTTGCATGTCCTCAGGAAACTTCAATCTGAATCAAAATCTGAATACCGACTCTGAGCGTGCACGTTACTTAAGCAGTAGTTGTGGAAAGTGTTGTCTGTTGGAGCTCTGAATCCTTGAACGTGTTGTAGCCTTTGCCAAGATGTTGTTTTGACCTTCTTGGGCAACTTAAAATGGACTTGATATTTCTCTGCTGGCATCCACAAAATAGGAAAATGAAACTGATAACCTATCCAGCTTTCAGCTCATTGCTGAACACACTTAATGTAGCTAGGTACCCTGGATATTGTTGTCTCAAGATTAGTGGGGCTAAAGGGATTGTGTTCCTGTCTTTTCCCAGTAGATTGTTGCCAAAACATGTTATTGGCTTGTAGGGTAGCAATCTCTGTGGATTTAATGAACTGTTGACAATCCTAAAGCACTGTTGTCTGTAGTTGCCGAATGTGTTGAGTCATCCCTGGTTTCTTAAAAAAATGATAATACTCTATAACAAAGGTGGCAGCATTTTGTGGTTCTGGCCGTATCCAGAGAAGGCGGTTATCTTCGTTATGCTTGGCGGCTAGGAAGTCATTCATCCATATAATCTGATTGTTAAGGAAGGAGGTGAGTGCCTGAATCTGGATATCACCGACAAGAGGGTTAAGGTTAAGCTGTTGGTTCTCAGGGATGGCCTCATTATGAAGATATACCTCGCAGAGGAGGTGCTGATCCATAGCAGAGGCTTCTGCAAAGGTTCTAACAAAATCTGTTGGATTTAACACTGCATGGGGTCTGCCTTCTTTGATTGAGTAAATCTGAAAAAAAATGTAAGTCGTTCCATGAGGAACAGAGAGTAATTGTAGGATGGTTTCCTTGCAACCAACAACTTTTTTGCCAAGTCAAACATCTGGAGCAATTTGCCTTTTAGCTATTTATTTTGTTTCTTATGGACATGGGATTCCTGGCGTGTTTGCTCCAAAGATTCCCAGTTTGAATAGATATGGTTTAGCCAGAGTAATATGTGCTCCTGCAGGCTTTTGTCCTGTGTAACAATAGACTCTTTTTTCCATTTGTCCATTATTGCCTGCTCATCCCATGGTTCAGTTTGTGTTTCAGCATTGCAAGTGGTGGGCTGAGGTAGGGTCTGAGTGGCTTCTTCCACAAAGGTGTGGGTATTGATCTAGCTAGGAGGGGAAGATTCATCAATAGGCAATGTTTGTACAACTTTATTAACAAAATCAGGGGCTTCAGATTTGACAGTTGTTGTAGGTCAGGGTTTAGTTTTAATTTTGGAAGGTCCTGTTGGTTCTTGTGTAATAGAAGAGTTTTCTTCTTTGACTTCAAAAGTCGTAGGTGCAGGGAAGGCTCCTAGCATTGGAATTTGAATTACTTTGTAGCCTTCTTGATAATGGATGTCCCCACATTGACTGCACATATACTCTCTACATTTATTCTTTGTTGTATTTTCCTCTGTCATGGTCGCTATGCGAGCTAGGGTGTACAATTTAAGTTCCTTCTCATAGGCTTCCTTTGCCATGAATAACTCTTGCTTGTAGGCTTCCAGTTCAGACGTTAGGAACTCATTTTCTTGTAAGAAAAAGGCCATTGTTGGTTCTGGAAGAGGGGTGACTGGTTCTTGTGTAACAGTCACAACCACATTAGCTGATTCTTTTGGGGCAGCTACAGGATCGACAACTGATTCTTGTATTTCAACTTCTTGATGTATAGAAAGTAATGTTGCAGCACCCTGGGAATCTAATTCCTGTATCTTGGTAACAATATCAATAGTTGGTTCTTGTGTTTCAGTTGTAGCTGGTTCTTGTGTGACATCTATAGCTGGTTCTTGTGTGACATCTATAGTTGTTTCTTATGTTTCATCTATTGAATGAGTAGCTGGTTCTAGTGTTTCAGCTACTGAATGAGTAGTTGGTTCTTGTGTGACATCTATAGTTGGTTCTTATGTTTCATCTATTGAATGAGTAGCTGGTTCTAGTGTTTCAGCTACTGAATGAGTAGTTGGTTCTTGTGTTTCAGCTACTGGATGAGTAGTTGGTTCTTGTGTTTCAGCTACTTGATTTGAAAAGGATGATGTCGCAACATACCGGGCATCTGGTTCTTGTATTTCAATGCTCGTGGGTGGAATAGGTAAAAATTCCGGAGCTTGGGAGGTTGGAGGTGTACAGGGTTTTAACCGGATGGGTTGGGAATTTAGGGCAATGGAAGTAGTGGTTGTTCTTGTTGAGGCCCTTGTTCGTTTTCTTTGTAAAAAGGGTGGAAAGAAAGGAATTTGCTTTCATTTGCATGGGGGTTTTTCCTCGGTGATGGGACAAGGAGAGTTGTTTGGTTCAGAATCATCGCTAAGGATATGAACGGTAGGAGTGGATGATTCTGGTAAGATGTGGGGTGGGCTTGGTATGGTAGGAAAGTTAATTGGATTAATTGGATCTATAGGCAGAATGTTAGGTGCTTTTGGAGGGTCTGAAGGGTTTTGTGGTTGTTGTTCTTGAAGATTTTCAGGATATTCAACAACTTCTTGGGGATCTATAGGTGGGTTGTTTGGGAGAGGGTTTTGTTGGGAAAAACCCTTTTGGATAAGTAATTGAGCGAGGCGATGATGGGTGAGGGAAAGGGTGGGATTTTTATCCTTTTTACAGTAGTGAGATATATTTTTAAGACATCCGAGCAGATAATAAGGAATGTTCACCAATCTAGCATGTTGTAAATGAGACAACAAGACAAAATCGTACTGGTAGTCTACCTGGTATCGACCTTCATAGGTAAGGTAGTGCTTGACAAACTCTGCAACTTTCGGCCATGGAGGCGGCAACGAGCTAAGTCAGACACCCTGGCCTTTAGGCTCAATTTGTTCCCCTGGAAAGAAGAAATCATGTTGGGCATTAAGGATGATATGTTTGCGGCTGAACCAACGAATGCCATTGATAGGGAGACCCGAAACCTGTGCTATATCCTCCTCTGTAACTGGAATCCGAACCCCTTGAATAATGGAATGATCTTCCTGAAGATTTCAAGCGAATTGAAGAACCTTTTGTTGATCAAATCCCTGGAGCCTCTGAAAATAACCGAGTCATCCTACCTGCAGAAACATTTGATAGACTTCTGGATACAGTTCTAATAGGGCTGTCGTGGCAGGTTCGTACCGTATAACAAGGCCTCCCATAGCTAAGAACTCAATAAAATGCACTGTCAGAGAGTCGAGTAACTGCTTCTGTGCAGAGTAAGTTTTTCGGGTGAAGGCATGCAAATGGTGGTAAAACAATGAAAGGATGGTAAAAAGAGAATGACGGTGGTCGGTTCATGTGAAATGATGGTATAAGATTTCAATATTCCCCCCACCCTCAAGTACGGCTGAAATGATGATTTTACATGAGTGGTAATTATGAGTTGGGATCTTCTCATTAACTATAGCTCAATTGTATTTACATATAAAGTTTGCATACCTCATCTTTACCTTTTGATTTGTACTTCAAACAAAATATAGTGCCTGTCCATAATAGTTCTGCAGTGCCCGTGACAGAGACTTTTGATTTGTTAGAGAAATTGTATCAAGGATTTGTTTTAGTGGAAGGAAAAAATGTAGTATGAGAGCAAAAAATCTTATTGACAGAGAATGCTGAAAAGTTGGTGTTTCAACAACAGGGAAAGAATAGGGAAATGTTTGCGGGAAGGGTGATGTTGCAGAATATTGCTGAGGAAATGGTGTTTCAACAGTGGCGACATATTGATGAGTAGTCATGTTTCAGCGATAGGAAAATGTGAAAAATTGTTGAACAGTGGTGTTTCAGTAATGGGGAAAATGTGGAAAATTGTGGAACAATGGTGTTTCGGCAATGGGGAAAATGTGGAAAATTGCTGAACAATGGTGTTTCAGCAATGGGGAAAATGTGGAAAATTGCTGAACAATGGTGTTTCAGCAATGGGGAAAATGTGGAAAATTGTTGAACAGTGGTGTTTCAGCAATGGGAAAAAGGGAAGTAGTGTTTCACAAGATGAAGCTTGGCTCTTCTTGAAGTAATATCATCCTTTCTTGGTAGGCCTTTTCTTTGATCGAGAATCTGCAAAAATCAATTGTAACATGTCATTTCTTGACAGGGATTATTAGTAAACAAAATGTAATCTAATACTAAAGAAATTAAATTAAAAAAAATTAATTGCAATGAGGGGTAGGAGGCACCTCTAAAAAGAGGTAATGAGAGTCTGCCACACATGCGACCTTAAAATCTTCTTTGGAAATAGGGCGCTGGTACAGACGGAGCCGATGACCATTCACAAGTAACGGTGTTTTAGAGTCATCGATTGTGAGGAGCCTTACTGTTCCATTGGAGAAAACAGTGTCCACTTTGTAAGGTCCAAGCCATCTTGTACGTAGTTTCCCTTGAAATTATTTAAACTGAGAATCATATAGTAGGGCCCAATTGCCTTTTTGGAATTGCTTATGCTTGATGGTTTTGTCATGCCATTTTGATCTTTGTTGTTGAATCATAGTTGTCTGATGAATGGCATCTAGTCATTTTTCATCCAATTCATTAAGCTGTTGCAACTTGGCTATCTGTGCATCGGTCAAATCAAGGTTGATAGATAAAGAAGTCCTTAAGGTTTTGATTTCAAATTCCACAGGAAAGACGACACTTTTTCCATAAACTAATTCATAGGGAGAGAATCTTGTAGTATTTCTCCAGGTAGTTCTGTAGGCC
>JZKD02S1920696.1:874825-897133 GCA_000966675.3 Picea glauca | reverse complement strand
TCCATCTCTTTGTTTCTTTGGAGCTCTGCAGTCTTTCTTCAGATGTCCTTTCTTCCCACAATTCCATCACTCTATCTTTCCAAGTTTGGATTTGGATCTTCCCTTCCTAGAATTTTTACGGTTTCCCGTGCCCTTTCCTCTATCCTTTTGTCTTCCCCTATTCTCCATGTTCAATGCATTTCCTGATGTCTCACCTGTGCTTTTCCGTCGCATTTTCTCACTAAGGATAACACCAACAACATTATCAAATTTTAAAGTATTTGAACCAGTGACAGAGTTACTTACAGCCATGCCCAAGCCATTCCATATTTCTGGCAATGAGCACAAGATTAGAAGAGCCCCAACCTCATCATCAAAGTCCACTTTTACATAACTTAGTTGATTAGTAACCGTATTAAATTCATTTAAATGATTTGCAACAGACCCACCTTCTGACATCTTCATATTAAATAATCTCTTCATTAGAAATACCTTATTCGATGCCGAGGGTCTTTCATACAATTTGGCCAACGCATCCATCAAACCCTTCATTGTCTTTTCTTTAGAAATATTGAAAGCCACCGACGCTGCCAGTCTCATCTGTATCGTTCCTAGAGCCTTTTTGTCAAGAATATCCCATTCTTCGTCCGTCATGGCCATCAGATTATTTGCTACTCCACTCAATGGTAGGAATAGATCCTTCTGATATAAATAGTCTTCCATCTACATCTTCCATAACTGGTAGTTTTGGTCGTTAAATTTCTGGACCCTAAACTTTCCATCTTCCGACATTGCTCCCACTCGAACTAGGAACCCTTTTTTTCTATGAGTTACCTTACGCTCTGATACCAGTTGTTAGAAAAACAGGATCGTGGAGCAATACGATAAAACAAATGCAGAAACAAAACACAGAAGACACACAATACAAGAGAGACACAGATTTATGTGATTCACCTAGTGTGGGCTACGTCCATCAAAGAAATTGCCAGGTCCTTCCTTTATTATTATGCAGCAAATGAAGGGATACAACCTATAGCAAAACCCGTTGTAACTTCCTCTTATTTCTCTCACAGTCTTCTCTCTCAGAATACCATACTCACCAACATACATAGCCGCAATACATTTCCCTCATAAAAGAGGGTTTCCTTCTAGGGCACAAAACCCTAACATAATCTCTATCGTTAGATCTGCGACCTTATAATGAACGGTCTAGATTTACAATGAAATTACAATATACTTTTACAAGGCAATTTTTTCTTCGTGGGCTTCGCCCCCGAACCCCCGCTGGGGGCCTGCTTGCCCCCAAACCCCCCAGCCAGGGGGATAGCCCCCCCGGACCCTACAGAGGGGGTACCCCCCTCTGCACTCCCCCGCATGGAAGAGTGTACATACTTCTGGAGTGTAAATACTTCATGGGGTATAAACACGGCTGAAAGCAAGGACCTCTAAATCAGGAAGATAATCATCCTCCACAACCAACAAATTGTAATATCAAATTCTTGCAATAATAGTAACCATCTAGTTACTCAAGCATTTGTGATAGGTTTGTTCATTATATATTTGATAGTTGAGTGATCAGTATGGAAAAGAGTAGAGTAGCCAGTGATGTAATGTCAAAATTTATTAATAGCATAGATAACTGCTAAGAAATCATTTTCGGTAACTGTATAGTTAAGTTCAGCAGGAGTCATATTCTTGCTAATGAAGTAAATAGCATAAGGGAGATGATTTTCTTCTTGTCCCAAGACAACTCCTATTGCAGTATCTGAAGCATCAGAGGATATATGAAAGGGAAGTTTCCAATTAGGTCCTCTTAGAATAGGGGTTGTAGATAACTGATGTTTAAGTGTATTAAATGCTTCCTAGCAAGAATTAGTCCATTTAAATTCAACATTTTTCATCAGTAACACAAATAGGGGAGAAGCTATTTTGGAAATTTTTTTGATAAATCTTCTGTAGTATCCAGCATGTCCTAGAAAACTTCTTACCTCTGTTTGGGTTTTGGGAATAGGAAGATTTTTAATGACTTGTATCTTGGATGGATCCACCTGGATTCCTTTAGATGAAATAAAATGTCCAAGCACTATTCCTTCACTCATCATCATATGACATTTTTCTGTACTTAAGGAGAGATGGGCTTGTATACATCATTTAAGTACTTTCTCAAGGTTTTGTAGTGCTTCCTGAAAAGAAACACCATAAGGGGTAAAGTCATCCATAAACATTTCCATATAGTCATTAAGCATATCAGAAAAGATTCCTATTACTTCTCTTTGAAAGGTTGTTGGTGCATTACATAGTCCAAATGGGAGAACTCTATAAGAAAAAATTCCCCAAGGGCTAGTAAAAGTGGTTTTATCTTGGTCCTGGGGTGCAATTTTGATCTGATTATACCCACTGAAACCATCTAAAAAGGAGAAAAAATTCTTCACTGACAAACTATCTAACACCTGATCAATGAATGGTAATGGAAAGTTATCTTTTTGAGTGGCTTTATTTAAGGCTCTATAGTCCACAGATACTCTCCATTTTCCATTTTTCTTAGGAACTATTACCAACGGGAAAACCCATTCATTGTCTGATATAGGATATATAAATCTTGCATTGAGCAATTTTTGAAGTTCTTCATTAAGGATTTCTCTTAAATTAGGGTTCATTCATCGTTGAGATTGGCAGATCGATCGAAAATCTTCCTTGATATATATACGATGAGTACATAATTCGGGAGAGATTCCTTTCATATCTGTATAGTCCCATGCGAATGCTTCTTTATGTTCAAGAAGTAACTTCATTAATTGTTGTGTTTCAGCATCTGTCAGGTTAGGGTTTATGTTCAGTGTTTTGCCAGGTTCAATTTCTACTTGTATGCTTTTAGAAGAGATGGTGGTAGATGTTTGAGGTGGGTTTTCAGAGTTAAGGTTTTCCTGATTATCTAACTCCAAAAGTGCAACTAGTTGGTTATGAGTTTCTGGAGTCACGGAGGAGGGTTCACAAATAAAATTATTAATTACTTCATCCTTGGTGGCATCTTTAAGGCTTAAGGCTTGTCTTATAGTCAAGATGGGTTGAGTGAATTGATCATCAAAGTCTACCCATACAGAATTATCATTATTAATCAAGGGTGTAGCGTGATGGTAGAGGGTAAGATGTTTAGTTTCATAACCGTTGGATATTGTCGTTGATCCTAATCTACAACTGATAAAAGCATCCGTTGTGGCTAGCCAAGACCTGCCCAAAATTAGAGGGTGGCCCCCCAACTTTGTTTTAGGTTGTAATACCACAAAGTCAGCTGGATAATTCCATGATTCCACTGAGATAATTAGGTCTTCAATGAATCCCTCCGGTTTGATTGTAGAACAGTCAGCTAATTCTAGGATGGTTGGGGTGTCTCTAATTTCATTCTGCAGTTGTAACAATTGTGAGGTTTCCAGAGTCATAATATTGATAGCAGCACCTAAGTCTACCAGAACTCGAGGGATTATCATTTTTCCAATTTGTACTAAGACAGTAGGGTGGCCGGGATCACCATATTTAACTAGGGGAACTTTACCTGACATTAGTGCAGACAAGTCACCCATGACATGAATTGTGAGGGGATCCTTAATTTTCCTACCAGGTTTCTTAACACAAATGTCTCGCATAGTCCTGGCATAAATTGGTACATCTCGGAGTGCTTGTAATAGAGGGATTTTGACATAAATATTTTTTAATTCCCCTAGAATATTGAAAGCCGGTGGCTCGGGCGTTTTAGTCAAAGATAAACGCTCAGGAAATGGTGGTTTTGTTGTTTCAGCAACAGTGTTAGAGGATGATTGTACCTCTTCAGGTACATCATGCTCTTTTGTTTCCTCTTTATCAGAAGAGGTAGAATCATCTATGATAGGTTCTACTATTCTCCCAGATCGTAAATGAATATCATTGCATTATGCAAGGAGAAGAGAAAATGTAGGTTGGTTATGAATATCAATGCACTGCACAACTTTATTATTGGGGTTAGGGTTAGGTTGTACGGGTAGTTGGGGCCTCATTATTTGATTATTTGGTGGAGTACCTGATGGTAAGGAGAGTGGTTGCAAAAATTGTGATTGAGGTAATTGGTTTGGGAACGGGGGTTGTTGTCCTTTCCAATTTGGATTCCATTGGTTAAGATACAGTTGTTGTTGTGGAGGCCAAGGAGTCCACATTGACAAATTAACAAAGGGTGGGTTAGTCTGTTGCATGGGTGGGTAATTCATTTGATTATAGGGAGGGTAACTCACTTGATTAAAAGAAGGATAGTTATTCCAACGATTAGAAGACATAAATGGCATATTAGGATTCATACCTTGTCCCCGCGGTTTCCATTTCCTTCTCTGTGTCAACAGATAGACAGCTTCAGCTTCTTCTTCAGTTGGTTGTAATGTTGCCTTGATTCCTGGTAAAGAAGGGAATTGTTGAGTTTCATGATCCTTATCACAGATGGTGCAGATTGACTTTTTGTCCAATGGGAATTCTCTTCGTGGGTGCTTGTCTCTGCATTTAGAACAAAAGATGGACAGAGCTGCTTCTGCTTCAGCTTGCTTCTTTTGAATCTGCAGGGTATCAATTTGTAAGGCAAAAGATCTTAACATTTCAGTTTTAAAACCTTCAAGTAAATTACCTATTTCGACACTTATTGCTCCCCCACTGGCTGATTTTTGAACTCTTGAAAATGTGGTATCCCTGCTATTTGATCTATTCCCTGAAGCTCCTCTTGAACATCTTTTACATAGGTTAACAATTTCATCGTATGATTCTTTAGATATGTCCCCTTTTCCAAGCATATTCAACATATCTAGACAATCATCCCTTACTCCTTTTAATAATATTTTTTTAAGAATATCTTTACTTACATCGGGGTGACTAGATCTTTGTAGATTATACTGTAACCTTTCTACAAACTCCTCCAGATTTTCATCCTCTTTCTGTATCATCTTGAATAGTTCTTCCCTTTTTTCTCTTGTTCGACAATAGTCCTAGTATTTATGCAAGAATTTATGTTTCATATGATCCCATGTTGTGATTACATGGCCTCCAAGACTCATGAACCATCTTAGTGCATTTCCTTTCAATGTTGACGGGAATAGCTTTAATTTTTGAGAATTGGAAATGTAATCATAACTTCTGCATAATATGTCAAACTCAAAAAGGAATTCATCAGGATATTCTGAAGATAAACCATGAAAGTTAGGTAGCGCTGAGAGTGGAATGTTCTTCATGGGAGCTAGCCCTCTAGGAATATCACCAATAGGAAATCCTAAAGTGGAAAAAGAGTTTTCATCATTTACCTCTCTTTCAGGACTTGCCTATTCTTCATGATGCAATTCTTCATTATACTCATCCATGTTTTCTTCTGTTTGCTCCCCTGTTGCGCTTGCTCTATCCTCAATGTTTCTTGTTGGTTTCTCAACTGTCTCAGGACTCCAAACCTCTTTCCCCATTTCAAAGTTTGCTTGAAAGGAAGGTTGGGACTTTGGTTTCTGAGAGTTTGGTCATTGAGGAGCAGCAGATTCAGATTTTGATATAATCTCGTCAATATAAGTCTTTCTTCCTCCCCTTCCTCTACCCCTGCCACTTGTAGGGTCAGTTTATTTGGGGTCTCTACATCCTCTCATGCAATCTTTATATCTGAAAGAACATAAGTGCTTTTGAAATCTATAATTACCTTCCCCGACAACGACGCCAAAATGTTGGTCACTATAATTACTTATTTAACTAAACAATCAAGTGCTACATAAATTGTCAACCCAAGGAAGTCTGTTTATTTCAAAGGTAATCACACACTGTATATGATCAATCTCAAAAGAAACCTAGAGTTGTAGTGAAAATACATTAATCACAACTTGCCTTGAACAAACTGAAGTTCTACTTTGAATTACAGAAAAGAAACCTACCTATTGCAAAGTTCAAAGTTTAAAGAAATAATTATCCAAAGAATCCTAGATTACATTAAGAAATAACAACCTAGGAAAGAAATCTTTCAAGATACTGCAAAAGGAAAGACCAACTATTTTGTAACAGAGAACATGACCCTATTCTTCAAGTAGGAATCTTCAGCACCTGTTTCCGATCATCACACTTTCATGAACTCATTACTAATTGAAATGATTGACACACACTGAAGGCTAACTATCTCTTAACAGAGAACATGACCCTATTCCCCAAGTAGGAATCTTCAACACCTGTCCTTGATTATCACGCTTTCATAAATTCACCAAACATGATTGCTAACTAAAATGATTAGCAGTTACCCAAGCATGAATCATATGAAAACAATGTAGCAATCAGTAAAGAAGAGTTTCAACAAAACAGAGTTCAGTAAAGTAGAGTTTCAGCAAAACAGAATTTAATCAAGGCATGAACATAAATAACACTAATGCACTATAGAGATAATGGGTGAATCTTGTGAAGAAGGTGGGTCCTCCCTTCTCACAATATTCCCCTGAAATGAAAAGAACTAGAAAGAAATGCTCAGAACAATCTTTTATTTATTTGTAAAATGTATCATATTACAATGTCTGAAGTAAAACAAATCCTTCTCTGTAAATCCTTTCTTAGCCAAGAAGAAGTTCCTCTCTAATGATGATTTCCTCTTATTTAAAGAGGATAATCCCCTTGATACAATTTGATCATCAAATTACATGTGTACATTTGAATCCTATTCTTAGTCAGATCAAATCTCTATACTGGAATAGGATATCCTGGTCTCCCGTAACAGAATGCTATTAAAATAGTTGAAAAGGTGCTAAGTGAGGTGTTGTTGTTGTGACTGGAGTAACAAATTCTTTATTTATCTTCTTGTTACTGTTGTTGTATGTTGTTTCAGCGTTGCAAATCGTGGGCTGTTTCAACAATGCGATTTGCATTCTGACTGTTTCAACAACTTGGTATCACGCAACATCGATGGTTAATTCTGGCTCAAGGTGCGACTGTTGTGGTCAATGTAACAACTTTGTGTGAATTGTTGTTTCAACATCGTAGACCACAGAGAGTGTAACAACTTCTTCTTGTGTGAGTTGTTGTTTCAACATCGTAGACCACAGAGAGTGTAACAGCTTCTTCTTGTGTGAGTTGTTGTTTCAGCATCATAGACCACAGATTATTTCAGCCATGGGGTTTGCGTAGTTTGACTGTTTTAGCAATGGGCCTTTAAACAACAATGCTAATCTGCAGTTCGAGTTGTTTCAACACTTATATATTTCTGACCAATGGTTAAGTACGAGAGTGATGTAAAATTATATGAAAAACAGATTAAACATATAGCAAAGAGAAGAGATGTTATATACCTTTGGAGAGATAGGGTAAGGTGATAATGTCAGTTTAAATGTGAGTGGAAAAAGGGTGTAATGGTATCAAAAAGTGTGAGCAAAAAGGTACAATGTAGGGTCCTAACACCTTGTATATTGGGTGACCAATTCTCTCCTATCTACACCTCCCTAACTTTTGGGTTGTGCTAGAGGCATGTAAACATTACAATCAAAGCTTGCTCTAAAAAAATGAGTGTTTTTTCCTTGTATATAGGGATTGGAGATAGGTATGGGGGATGGATTCCAATGTTTTGATGAATATATTTAGCGGTGAACAAGATTGTCTAGTTGGGTTCAATGATTTGACCATGAGTTTGAATTCTTCTATCTCAAAAGAGAATGCATCCTTCAAATCTGACAAGGTAGATGTGGTTCCCATCTTCGCTCCTTTTGATTGATGTGATTATGTTCTTCCTACAAACAATCCCCATGGCGATTGCACGCATGAAACACCTATCTAATATCACAACAAGTGATATGGCTTGCATGTTTGACATGGTAACTAGGGATTCAATTTCATATTGACTTCCTACAAACAAACCCCACGACGCTCAAATGAAGCATCAATCAAAACTCTCAACATGTAAATGGAATGATAAATTATTCTCTAGAGATCTGGAAATGTGATGAATAGGATAACACTAACCACAAAAAAACTAGCCTCAAAAAGTCTTCATTATTTGTATAACACCTTTCTCTTTTTATTATGATAAAAAAATTAATCTTTATTAAAATAATTTCATATAAATTTATTTTAATATTTTAAATTTATTCAATATTATTTTAAAAATATCATTTACTAATAATATTTTTAATTTTTAATTTTTGTTTGGAATTGAGAAAAAATAATTCTTCAAAACTCCCCTTACATATTATTAAAATCTATTCATATTTACCAAAATTTGATAATAAAAATTGTTATCTACACAAATCCATAATCACCAACACAATCTTTTATATGATTTCGACATTCAATTTATGAAAGAAAGTGCATGCCAAGCATCACAACTTTAAAATACAAAATAAACAAATAGTTGGACAATAATTAAAAAAAAAAAGTGTCTATTGTTGTTAACTTTCAACCATAACAAAGCACTTATAAAATTAATTTTCATGGACTCCCGTGCCATAAATAGTTATTATGGTATGACTTATAAAAAATATTTGATAATTGACTTAAGATTTGTGGTCAGATTTGATTATTATTGTTGTCTAGGCTCATCGATTTAGATTCTCATTTTTTAATTAATATTAAAAATTGGATTTGACAACCATGGAAAAATCTTCGTATTTTATTGAGTGCGTGTAATCATTGAGTTCAAAATAGAATCAATGAAAATCTAACAACGTTCACCTGCGTTGCTTTAACACTTAGAGGGTGCATTCAAAGAGTGTTATGGCTTCAATTTAGTTATTTCAGTTTTTTTTTTCTATTTTTTCTTCGCAATTTAGTTTAAATGTTTTATGTTTTTTTTTTTCGATGATATATATCTAAAATTTGGTCAAAATTTCAGAAGGATGGATGGAATTGCAGATTTCAGTGGTTGAGATGATATATTTTAGGTGTCTTGGGATTTTTGAGGGTGTTGGATTAATTTGTGCATTCAAAAACATGATTTAAACAATGTAAATTGTGATTTGGGGTCAATAATTGATTTACCAGATTACAGTGATAGTAATCGACAAAAGTAAAAAACGTAGAATGCTTAGACTACGCCTTTCCTTGCTCTAACCATTTGAGGAGCTATTTATGATTGAGGCTTTTGAGAGTGCATTTACATGAATGATGCTTGTAAGGTGCACAAATTGAGATAAAGTAGCATCCACTTTATTTATTCTATGTTGAAGTATGGTGATTTTATTGTGGGATTCCTTCTCCTAAACTCACAAGGCAAGGATGTGTTTGACACCATCTATATATAACGAGTCTTTTGGATTATCAACATCAATAACCATATATACCTCTTCCAACCATTGATTTCGCATTCATGACAGTCCCACTGCTTTGGAATGAGGTCACCTCTAACATGCAGTTGGCTAGGCATTAGTGGACTATTGTCACATCTCCAAGGGAGGTTAGGAAACAAGCACCCTACTCCATGATGATCCAATAATAAAAAGAAAAGATCACACAATCCAATATTGAACTAGGAGACCACAAGGAGAAAAGAGAAATGGTGGAGAATAGAATGACTCTAGGAAATAATCAATCATCAACTTTGGAGAAAGAGAACTCAACCTCAAGAGTGACTATGAAATCATGAACCGAGGGTTACACTGGTGGATGAAAACTTAATTTTTTGGAGGAGTCCACTCACACAATGTGGGCAATGATACCTTTATAGAAGTGCCACCTAGAGAGAAATTATACTTGAGGAAATGATTGGGATAATCTCATTTATGGGTATGCCCATCTCCTGATTATCTTGTCCCTTGAGAGGCAACAATAACCCCCTGATTTCTATTTTTTCTTTGCAACTTAGTCTAAATGTTTTACACTTTTTTTCTTTTTTTGTATTTCTTTTCGACGATTTTTATCTAAAATTTGGTTAAAAATTAAGAAGGAAAGATGAAATTGCAGATTTCAGTGGTTGAGATTATATATTCCAAGTGCCTTGGGATTTTTGAGGGTGTCAAATTGATTTGTGCATTAAAAAACACGATTTAAACAATGTAAATTGTGATTTGGTCAATAATTGATTTACCGGATTATAGTGATAGTAATTGACAAAAGTAAAAAACGTAGAACGCTTAGATTACGCCTTTCCTTGCTCTAACATTGGAGGAGCTATTTATGATTGAGGCTTTTGAGAGTGCATTTACATGAATGATGTTGGTAAGGTGCACAAATTGAGATAAAGTAGCATCCACTTTATTTATTCTATGTTTAAGTACGGTGATTCTATTGTGGGATTCCTTCTCCTAAACTCACAAGACAAGGATTTGTTTGGCACCATCTATATATAACGGGTCTTTTGGATTATCAACATCAATAACCATATATACCTCTTCCAAGCATTGATTTTTCATTCATGGTAGTCCCATTGCTTTGGAATGAGGCCACCTCTAACATGCAGTTGGCTAGGCATTGGTGGACTATTGTCACATCTCCAAGGGAGGTTAGGAAACAAGCACCCTACTCCATGATGATCCACTAATAAAATGAAAAGACCACAAAATACAATATTGAGCTAGGAAACCACAAGCATAAAAGAGAAATAATGGAGAATAGAATAACTCTTGGAAAGAATCAATCATCCACTTTGGAGAAAGAGAACTCAACCTCAAGAGTGACAATGAAAGCATGAAACAAGGGTTACATTGGTGGATGAAAACTTAAATTTTTGGAGGATTCCACTCACACAATAGGGGCAATGATACCTTTATAGAAGTTTCACCTAGAGAGCAATTATACTTGAGGAAATGATTGGGATAATCACATTTATGGGTATGTCCATCTTCTGATTATGTTGTTCCTTGAGAGGCAACAATCACCTCCTCTGCTTCACCCTAATAGAATTTTGTATTTTCTAAGGAATGAATTTATATACCCACTTTAACTTATTGATGTAGGATATTACATGCACATAATAAAATAATTTGAAGCAAAAACCATGGACCTTCAAGGATGATGATGGGAGTTTTATAGGCTTTATTTTACATTTGTAAAAGATCTTAATCTCTTTCAATACAAAAAAATATTATGTCGAGTCGGATCATGTAAATGAATAAATAAATTTCATAGACATTAACATTTTGTAATAATTATTCAAAGTTATTTTGTATTCGATTAAAAAATGAGTTGATTTCATAAGCTCCCTTGATACTATGCTAGAAAATAGGTGGGCATAATCACAAGTTTGAACAACAAAGAATAATAAATCACAAACAATCACATATCACACCACATATAAGTAGAGAACCCTTTAAAACTCTGATACACAATATGAAAAATTAATTAATACTCTCAATTGTTATATATCCAATAGCACATGTTAGAACGTTGCCCCCAACACACTTGAAATAAATATCACAAACCAATTAGAAAAAAGGACGATGATCAATTTCGTTATGACTATAAACAAGAGCATGGTTTTTGAGTAACTTAAGTTGAATATATAACAATGACCATCAAAGCATATGTGCACAATAACAAACTAAAGAAAACTAATAAACACACGACTTTAAGGTGCTTGCGACCAACATTAGAAAACATTGATCTTAACAAATCTCCTAATGTCTAATATCTTAATAGCATGCCTTTGTAGGGTGTCACATGTCATCACCATCACTCATGTAAGTGTAGGTTTCATTTATGTTACCTTCATTTTTTCTTTATCTATCTCTTCTTCTACTTCCTTTCCTTTGATTCACATCCATGTAAACTCACTCCTATTCCTCCTTATTGATTGAAGCTACTACCATGAGGGAAATTTATATAGTTGTTGATACATTAATATTTCCACCCACATATGTTTTCTCCTTTCAAGTCCTCACTCCCCAAAGTATTGGTAATATGAATGTGGGGTGGTAACACCCTTGTGAAAATCCCCTGCATCCACATCCTGAATCACACCTTTGTCTACCATGCAGAGGCGGAAAGTGAAAACTCTTCATAAAGTTCCCCCATTCCAGCTACCCGCAAACCCACATTCCCACATCCCCACATTTCCATAACCCACAAACCTGCACTCCTACATTCCTACATGCCACGTCATACTCTCAATGCTTGTACCTGCATGTAGTGTAATCGTATGTTCATCTGCCAAGAAGGATTTGTTTGTTTTTCCTCAAGGTAATTCCAACATATCCCCCCACTAATGAACAATTGTGGATGATTAATGAAGATGAATTCTCACACAGTTCTTGTGGATCATCATGTACACAAATCATAGTTATTACATAATAGCGACATGCACCAAGCATACAAATGAGGAATTTTGAACAATGAATTGGCCCCTAAGCTATGATTAAGGGTTACCTATCGAGAAAAAAATCAAGGTTATACATGTAATCTTCACATTTACCCAAGTGCATTGAAAGTGGAAAAATATGGCAAACAAGAGAAAGAGAGAACCTCTCTATGGAGACATTGTTACACACCTAAATGTCGCACTTAAGTGTCGTAGGTGTCGTATGCACCTTACTAAGTTTCGCATGCATTTTATCAAGTGTTGTATGCACCTTAATAAGTGCCTCAAATTTGACACAATGGAAGAACATTTGTCATAATCCCTAAGTCATTATCAAGGAGAAAACCCATCATGAGAAGGTCAAAACAATGCCTTTTACCTTGAGATTTGACCATTTTTTAAAGGTCAACGCTCGCATGCCCATGTATAGGTAGCCTTGAACTCTTGTCAACGCTCCATTGCCCATGTATAGGGAGTATTGTCAATGCCTTGTGCTCAATATTAAGGGAGTTTTGAAGTGGTTAGAGGAAGTTACAACTAATCCGCCTTGTTCTAAGGGTCAGTTCTGAGAGGATGAATTCAAGGATTCGATTAATATATCATGGCTCCATCTTAAGTAAACTCAATATCCATGAGATAAGATAAATCCCAACTTATGGAGATAAATCCTCAACCATTTCCCAAAATAATTCATAGTGGTTAAGCCTCCAACTCCTATATAATGAGGGAATTCCAAGGTGAAAAGGGGGGAAGAGAACTGAGAGTATCATATTTCTGATCTTGAGACATTCAAGAGAGGGATGGATAAGAGAGCTTGGAGGAGTTGTTTCAATGTCAATGTTGGATTGTAAGTCCTTCACTATGGATTTCTATTAATACATAACTTGGCCTATTCCCTTCATGTTTTGTTTCATTGTCTCATGCATGTCTATTATTGTGAGATTCATCATAGATAGATCTATTTTCACTTGAAAATATAGTGTTAAGGAAGGTGGTTTCTTTTTGTTCTTTACAAGTCTTTTTTTGTGTCTAGAGCTTGCTCAACAAGGTCAAAGGCTAGAGAAATGAGGACAACCGATGTAAGAAGGTAAGTCGCCCATATCTTTCTTCTAATTTGATTTTCAAAGTAGTTCTAAAGGGATGTTAGTGTTCATTTTTCTTCTTCTGTCTTTGGATCAAAGAGGGGTATTGGTCCAAAGGGGGGTTTCACCTATCCATAGGGGGAACTTAACCACAATAGAAAATTGGTGACTCCACTAGGGAGATATTTTATTGGTCTTTCCTTGGTTTCATCTAGCCTTTTGAATCTTGTTTTTCCATTGATATTTTTTATTTTGATGCTTGTTATTTGAACTCTTCCTAATCTTTGATGAATCTGGAAAACAAATTGTGTTTTTTCAATCATTTCCAGGCTTCAAAACTCCCCTCTAGTGGCCTATAGAGCATTGAAAACCAAATTCAATGCTCCATGCTATTTTTTTGGGAAGCATGGAACTATGTTCAACGCCATGTCTTCCTTATTACAAGAGCGTTGATCTCCTTTATGGGTCAGTTTTAAGCTCATGTTTCCTCTTTTTCTCGTATTCTTGATTCAAAGTTTTATCTCAGAGTCTTTTATGATTGATTATGACTTAGTTTGATTGAAATAATTGTGAATACTACTACACATTATTTTGGTCACCCCAGTGATCCATTGACAACATGTGTTCATTTTCCCAAAAAGAGCCTTTCTTCATGAGGAAAGTGACTAGCTTTCTCTTCTCAAAAACATTATTAAGGAAGTTCATCGCAGGATGCACTATACACAGGGTATGATGATGCCTGATCATTTCCCCCTACTCTAAAGCTGGGATGCAACGTCTCCGCAGGCTGCTCTATATCTAGGGTGTGATGATGCCAAAATACTAATAAAAGGTCAAGTTTCATGAAAGCTATAGAAGAGGATCTTCTAGAAGATGAGGTGGCATCCAAATGGTTTGGATCTTACTTGCTTCTCTGATTTGGTGGGATCATCCTAATCTCTTCAACCATCTCTATTTCCCCTATATAAAGAGGGATCTCTCATGGAAAAGGATAAGGTTAATGAAGGTTGAATAGGATAAGAATTGGATGAGGAATTCTACTCCAGTTCATACTTGAGGGCTTCATTTCATTTCATCAATTCATTGTGGATCTTCTTCATTCAAGGTTGGAGAAAGTGTGTGTGTTGGATAAAAGGGTCATCAAGAGGGAACCTTGTGACATCAAGGCTTTGGTTGTAATATCCAATTTTATTTTAATATGATACAGTGATATGTTTCTTTCCCATAAAATTTTCTTTGTTTTATTGTATGATTCCTTGATCACATACATAGGTTCTCGTTGAGTATATTATATTTCTTTCACTTTGGTTGGTTTGTTCTCCCTTGTAGATTCAATATCACAGGAGCACCAGGGTGGATCTAGGATGACAACAGCAAGAGGAAGCGATATTTAAATGGTATGTTTCCCATATCTTGTTAAATAGTAAACTCAATGGTTAGAGCTTAGGGAAAGCATCATATTTTGTTCCATTTTGTTCTAGATCAAGGTGGATCTAGGGAGATTTGTTTATGTCCACATTTACCGATAAGTCCCATAACAAAATTGGCGACTCCATTGGGGAAATGACCTCCTTTTTATTTTTTCTTCCCATTTTCCTTTAGCCTTCCTTCCTCTGATAAATTTCATTCTTTGAGTCTGTGGGTGATCCATATGGACTCCCTGGGTCTAGAAGTTCCATTAGATTTTTTGTCTTTCTTCCAATTTTTCCTCATTTATAGAGATGGTCTCACTGTGTCTCATTGATAGCCTGCAGTGACCCTTAAATGTCACTCTCTTATTTACCAATCTAGTGTGGCGACGTTGCACTATACTCTACTAGTAGAATGCGACAACCTTTTCTCGTCGCACTGTGTCCCATACCCAACCTGTGATGACTCCTGTAGATTTTGTTGGAGTGAGTCAATTTCTCTTTTTCCCTCCCAATTTTTCCTTAGTTGCCTGGGGTGAAATTCTAATGCCCATGTTTGATTGATCTCTGAGTTTAAAGATTTCTCTTGATTGGTTTTCAGTGATTGAAAGTCTTTCTTTGCATTTTGCAAGTTTTTTGCTTGTGATCATTGTCACAAGGATATAATCTCAGATCTTGATCTGGGTGCTTGTTTGACAAAGGGTATTTAGTTTGTATGAAGTTTTGTATTCATTTTATTTCTCAAGTTATTTGTTGATTAAGAAACACCTTTTTCTTGCATATGACAAAAGGTTTTCTTGTCTTTTTCATTTTTGTCTATATTACAAGTTTGATTTGGGAATTGTGTTGCGAATGTCTTGATTTTCTTGGATTACATTTTCCTTTCATCATTACATCTTTGATTTTTTTTTGCAAAGGAAGAATTGAGGTCATTTATTATTTTTAGTAATCTCTCATAAGGAAATTTTTACATTTGAAATATTTTTTAAAGAGAAGAATTTAAAAACTTTGTAATTCATGATTATTTAGAATTGTGTTCTTTCGAAATTAAGAAATTGCAATTCGTAGATTTTTGTAGTTCAAAATAAATAATTTCTCCCTATTGTAATTAGAGTTAATTGATTTGGAAATTGCACATTCATGAAAATGATGAAGTTGTGACCTTGGAATTGTGTTCATTCGAAATTAAGAAATTGCAATTCGTAGCTTTTTGTAGTTCAAAATAAATACTTTCTCCCTACTGTAATTATAGTTCATTGAATTGGAAATTGCACATTCATCTCTTTTTTCATTTTATTGGGTCAAGGTCACAAATTCATCATTTTCATTTCCATCTCCCTTTTGAGTAAACAACAGCCTCTAAAACACAATGTAAATTTAAAATTTATTAGTAACTTTTATTTTCTAGGGATCTTTTTCACCAACATTAGCTAGGATAGAACTTTGGAATAGGTTGTAAGGCACATTCCCCAAAGCATAAAAACACACAATAGTATATTTTGATAGGGAGAGTTCAAATACAATTGCTACATTTTGTCATGGGAAGCCCTTCTCACACAAGGGTGAAACCTGAGGTCGCATTAAGACTGGCAGAGTTACTCACCCTGCTTTATTGGTCTTGGTGTAGAGATTGCATGTATTATTGGGGATCACTTGGAGGTATACCCAAAATTATGAGTGGAAGCCTTTTGAGTTGATTTTGGGCTAGATACCCTACCTTTGCACATGGATCGGACTGTCTATTGTTTCCCCAGGAATCATTGTTGTAGTTGGTAACCTTAGCAACCTATCTCTCTAGGGTCTCTACACAAGGTGAATGTGGAGGGGTAAGTCTTCACGGTACCTGGAATCGACATTGGCCAAACTCACTCTAGCTCCTTGGAGGGTATACCCATGATTATGTGTGGGATCTTGCACCAGGGTGTAAGTTTGTTAAGTAGGTCGTCAACATAACTTTTCTACCCGCTTTATGCCAACCCCTTCTTGTCTTGATTTTGCGACATTGGATTTCATCACCAAACACTGACTTTGAAATAAGAAGGTTTGTTTGCTTGGTTTGATTATTCGATTTTATTAGTGAGTGTTGTTTGTTTCCCTAGTTGGCCATAGATTTTTTTGTTCTTTACTTGGTTCAGCCAACATCGAACTTTGTCGTTCATGTAAGATGCAAGGGCTTCCCCCGAAATATCCTAAAGGTTACCTCTCCTTACTTCCTAATTCACCATAAGGCTCTCCCGAGGGAGTAGTCAACAATGAAGTAGCTTCTGAAGTTGGAAGCACACACTCTTTGAAAGAATTTTGAATTGTTTCATATTCCTTAGAAGCATTCTAACTTCCCCCAAACCCTTCGTTGAGTGTTAAATGATATCCGCATATGCTTCATATGAACTCGTCCGGAGAAATTGTTTTTGTTGATAATATTGAAGTACCTACTGGACCTAACATAGGATCTAGAGTAGAAGATCCACTTTTTCAAAGTGAATCATTTAGGACACAATCTCACACTGTCGGAACTTCTAATCCTAGTTATGTCCCTTTGAAAAAACGTGATCTTTACAACAACCTAAGAGTGAGTCCTGATCAACCTATGGCATCACGGATTCCTGAGATGTATGTTACCTATACGGTACCTTTAGATCATTTTACTGGTACTACCAGTAGTGTCACCGTCATTCCAGACCAATTGTTGGTTGGTTCTCACTCGATTCTTCCCCTCCATATGGCCCATTCTATGGTGGTCCCACAAGCTACCATGATTCCTACCAGGAATGTGGTTATCACCCAAGCTCCTATTGGGACACCACTTCCGTCTAGACCAAATTCATCACTCCCCTTGGGTATAGAGCTTTGAATACTTCCATTGCTATCCCTACCCAAGTTCCATCTGGAGGTTCTGGACTTTTTGTTCCTTCTGAGTACAATGTTCTGACTCAGTTCGTTCCCACACCTGCCCAGGTTCTCTCCGGAGGGCCTTACATTCCTCCTCCACCTTTGTTAGGATGATCTCATCATCCCAACCTTAGTGGATCCAAACTAGTTGGAGGCACCAGTCTTTCTATCACTTCTAGTTTCCAGATTCCTGTTGGAGGTCAACCTCAAGCTGAGGGGTAACCTCAATTTGGGGGACAACTTTATATTGGGGGACAGTCTCAACTTAGGGGGAAACCTCAAGTTGGAGTCGATAACCCACTTTATGGACAAAATGTACCCGTGTTACAATCCCAACCTTGAAATATTCCTTTCCAAGGAAATCTACAATCGTCTGAGGGGAAAGATCCTCAAGTCAATTATTTTGTACCCCCCAACCTCGGTCAACCGTATCCAGGTTCTTTGAATCCTACTTGGGGTAAAAATGTTCAATCTAATGTTCCTTTCCATGGGAACATTCCTAATCAACCCAACCCTGTGGGATGTCTTCCTCAAAATCCTCCACAACCAAATCTGTTAGGACTGTCTAATTATCTGCAGACTACTTATGGTCCTACTAGTCTACCTATAGGGCTTCCCTCTCGAAATTACCAGTTTCCTCAAGTGAATCGACAGTTTCCTTTTTTAGCCACTTTGGATTTACCTGATTTGTCTAGGATTTTGAATGATCCTATTCTACATTCTCCTTATTGGCCCATCATACCGACCAAGCTACCATCCGACATTCCTAAATTTGATGGTAAAGCAGGAGAAGACCCAAATAACCATGTTATGACTTTCCACCTATGGTGTTCGTCCAACTCCTTGATGGATGACTCCATAATACTATGGATTTTCTAATGAACTCTCACAATTTCGACAACAAAATGTTTTTACACATTACCATTTCCCATGCGATACGAGACATGAATCGAAATCTTGAGTTCTTTCAAACAATCCTCATCCACTCATATTTTTTATCACATCCATGAGTGGAGGAGGAGAAGACATCTAATGAAAGTTCCTCTTCCTAATCAAATATTGGCTGAGTGGTTTACCAAATCACTCATTAGACCTATCTCTCATGATGTTTCCATGGGTGGTGTTGTCACTGAAGAGCAGGCGATTAGTCATGCTCAGTATATCGATCTAGTTTATTCAAAAACGGGAACACTTTACGATTTAATCCTTGATGCTCCTTGTCCTTTCACAAACCCTACCCCAACACATCCAACAACTTCTCATGATGTTGATGGTGTGATTGGAACCTTTCATGCTGAGACCCTGTCTACGCACGTCGGTCACACCAATCCAAAATCTAATAATTCTAATGTACATAATACTCCTGCTCCTACTCCTTCCTTTGGTAAGACTGTTGAAGTTAATTCGGTTCAATACAAACCTATCGGGAAGAATCAAAATAAAAATAAAGGAAAGGGTAAGAACAAGGAGGAAAAGAATAATAATCCACAATCTGATAAATCCAAAATGAAAACCACTGATGAGAAAGATAAATGTAAACCTCGTTACACTTGACTTATTGGTGGTGACGATCATTACATGAAAGATTGTCCACAACGTGCTGAGGTCACTAAGTTCCTACAAGGGATCGGGAAGCCTTTGACACCTGTTGTTTTGTCACAACCTTTCCCTTCTCAGCAGCAAGCCCAACTAGTCATTCATGAACAAGATTCTCCCTCTACCTCATCTTATGTCCTTATGTGTACTGGTGACTCTAAAAAGAATGAATTTTCAGTCACAACTCGAGCCAAAGATTATTCTCCGTCAAAGGAGAAATTTGATGATATACCACCTTCTTTAGTTCAACCTCCTCCCCCAACTTCACCTCCAAATGGTCCTCTTCATCTCAAAAGACCGAGTCTCGATACAGGTCTTTTCCCTCCTCTCAAGGGTGTTGTTCAAAAGTATGCGTTCAATCCTCACGCATCATGTTGCCCAGAACTACAACATTGTAGAAGACCTTGTGCAAGCACCCTCTGTGATGTCATCTCTCGAAATCCTTCAAAGTTGTCCCGCTCAACAGAAGGTACTATTAAAGGACATTGGTGGAATTTACCCTACAGATACAAATTTGATAATCTTTGACTTGGAAGATCACATTCCAAGGCTTCCTCCTCAGTTATCATTTCAGATTCAAGTTGTTGTTGAAAACAAGAATATCTATAGAACCGTCATTAATGAAGGAGACTTGACTTGCATTATGCCTGTTACTTGTTAGAAAGCTATTGGCTCTCCCACCCTCACCAAATCACAAAATACACTTAAGTCCTTCAATGGTATAGGTTTTAAACCTTACGGTGTTATTCCTTCATTGTCTATTACATTAGAAGGTAAATCTGTCAATGTAGAAGTTGAGGTATTCAATGCACCTCTTGATTATAATATTTTCCTTAGCTGTAGCTAGACCGATTCCATGTGCGTAGTTGTGTCTACGCTTTTCTGTGTGATATTTTTCCCGCACCAAGGAAAGGTCATTACTATTGACAAACTGGCCTTATTTAATTATGATTCTCATACTAGCAATGTTCCTTTTATCTCGAAGACACCTCCAAGTTATGAGAATGTCAGAGTGGGTCTTTTGAAAGATTCAACTTTGATGGCTACATTTCCAATCCCACTACCCGATATTCCTTCTCCTTTTGTCGCTTCGATTATTATGATCTCCACCACTATTCATGAAACCCCTGAGTCATATGACCCATGGATAGTACCTAAACTTGGTGATTGTATTTGTTGTGGAAACAAAATTCCTTTAAGTCCGGTTGAATTTGCTTTCCAAGCTATTCAATCGACAACTCCCTCTCCTCCTTCTCTCTATGATTCATCTCCTAATCCGTTTCACATGATATTTCCTACTGATGAGATGATCATGTCAATCATGTCTATGGAAGATACTCCATGGGATGATGGACATCATCGTTCTATCCTCTTCATAGAATGTGGCACAATAGAGAGTTACCAATGGGTTTTGACTTTGTCGACCATTGTTGTTATTTATTTCATTCCTGAGTCAACACATAATGTTTTTTACGAAGGGAAATTGAGTAACATTTCATCTACCATTCCTCTTGACATATCGATTAAACTCAGAGTGGTAGAAAATGTTCATATCGGTGCCTCATGTTCTACTGATGAGTTTTTCACTTATAAATCCCTTTTCCAAGAATTTTGTGACGTCTTTGCATGGAGTTATGAAGAAATTCCAGATATTGATCCTGATATCATTTTGCATGAGATTAAGACATACCCAGATGCTAACCCCGTTCGGTAGAGACTTCACCCAGTCCATCCATGTAAGGACACTACTATCAATATTGAAGTTGAAAAAATTCTTAAAGATGGATTTATCTATCCTGTGGCTTTGATCGATTGGGTATCCAATCTAGTTCCGGTAAATAAGAAACAAGGTACCATCCACATTTGTGTAGATTATAGGGACATAAATAAGGCTTCTCTTAAGGAAAATTACCTGACCCCTTTCATTGACCATATCATTGACGACTGTTCCAAGAGTGAAATATTCTCCTCGATGGACAGTTTCTCCATATATAATCAAATTAATATTTTACCAGCTGATCAACACAAGACTGCTTTTATTTTCCCTCGGGGAACATTTTCCTACCAGAAATTGCCCTTTGGTCTCAAGAATTTTGGTGCGACCTTTCAACATTCTATGTCTTATGCCTTCCATGATATTAATCACATTGTGAAACCCTATCTTGACAATCTCCCAGCACATTCCATGTGTCATCAAGATCACCTGGCACATTTAAGGGTCGTTTTCATACACTGTCATTATTATCATGTTTGTTTGAACCCACACAAATATGTTTTTTTTGTGGAATTCGGTTAACTTCTTAGTTTTATCATGTTGATGCATGGGATTCAAGTAGACCCATTGAAGTTTTAGGCTATCCTTAATCTATCTCCTCCTTCCACGCTACACCAACTCCAAAGTTTGCAAGAGAAGGCAAAATTTTTACGTCGATTCATCACCAATTATGTTGAACTGACGAAAGGATTCACTCAGCTTCTCAAGAAAGGTTACGATTTCATATGGGATGATAATTCAAACAAAGCCTTCAAATATTTGAAACTTTCCTTAACCCGTATACCATTACTGTTTCCCCCTGACTATAGCTGATATTACTTCCTCTACTTATATTCTTTGGCCTCTACCATTGCTATGGTATTAGTCCAAGAGGATGATTCACATGATTCACATGTGATATACTATTTGAGTCGGAGTCTCATGATTACTGAAACCAAATATGTTAAGTACCTAAACCAGATCTGCAAATATACTTCAGAAATAACCAAGAATAAACCATAAACTATTCACCATAACAATGAACACAAGAAATATACAAAACTCTTGAGGTAGGGTAACACCATATATTAATCCTTATGGAAGGATAAAACTCCTCAAGCAATCATTGCTTGTACAATCACAATATTCTTCACTATGTTTCATTACATTGCCTACACTTCTTTATATAGCTCTCTCTATCTCCTAGGAACCTTATAGAGAGCCTTCTCACATTTATTACATCCAAATACCATAGTGGGACTTTATTAATATAGTGGACCTAGTCCACCTTACATTGAATGACCACATTCCCATATATTAATTGACTTCCACTAATAACACATAACTACATTCCCATTGGGT
>JZKD02S1920696.1:861329-874158 GCA_000966675.3 Picea glauca | reverse complement strand
TTGAATGACCACATTCCCATATATTAATTGACTTCCACTAATAACACATAACTACATTCCCATTGGGTACCTCCCTAGGTACCCCATATTACCTCCCTAGGTATACTACAAAATATCTACATGTGGAGAAACTGGCCTTGGCAGTTGTTCAAGTTGTTCAACGTTTTCGTCATTATATCTTATTACGTAGAACCACCATTATTTTCGATTGCAACCCCATGCAACATATCCTTACTCGAAAATTGATTGGGGGCAAGTACTCCAAATGGATAGTGATTCTCTGGGAGTTTGACTTGGAATTCGAACGCGCCAAGTCAAATAAATCTTTGGTTTTTGCTGAATTGATATGTGACCCTCCCTCCATTGAGAAAGAAAATGTGGCAGAGGATTCCTTACCTGAAGAATCCCTTTTTCTGATTAGTTCTAATGACATATGGTATGGAGATATCATCATCTATCTCCAAGATCAAACTTTTCGACCTCATCTATATAGTATAGATCATCGTCGTATATGGTATCAAGCCCATCAATACATCATCTACAGTGATACCCTTTGTTATCACTATAATAATTTATTGGAATCCAAGTCTTGAGATTTGGCAGAATGCTAAATCAGTATAGAGGAGTGTTAGATTAGTGGGTGGGGTCATATCTGGTGGACAGGGTTAAATTCGGCGGAGACGTAGGAGTGATGGGATCCAGCAGGCCATATATCTTGAGCCACCCAGATCGACGGTCAGGATACATATTGGGTGAGAAAATAACATAGAGGTTAATTACTTGAGAGCGGGCTGGGGAAAATACCATGGTTTCACCTCGCGGACAGGCAGCACCACCAAGTGCATATCGGGGGGAAAAGAGGGGAGACTTGAAACCACCCAAGCTCACCTTGATGCCATGTATTAGAAAATTATTTGATATATGTCACTTCTGAAGATCACGTGCAAAAAGGGAAGAGTTAATGACTTATCAAATCACATCAGTATGACTATTCAAGTACTTTACGTCGTGCAGCGTCAGGTAAGCACCGCCAAAAGGAGGATCTGAAGGCTCATCATTCAGAATTGATGGTCAAGTGTGATAGTTCGTTGTTCAGACAAGTACTTTCATCAGTAATATATGATTATTCACTCGATGATGATTGTCCTTCAAAACATAGATAAAACTACTTTGTTTTTAGCAATCAACACTTCATTTTTTATAGGAGTAATTTCAAATAGGATCAGCTTCCTAATTTTTGTATGATTAAGGGAGAGAACTTTGAGTTTTTCTAAAAAACTAGGAAAATGGATAAAGATGATCAAGTGGCCTCCAGTGAATCAATATTTTCAACTAATATGGAGAATTCATCAGTGAATAAGAAAGAGAGGTTGGTCGCATAGATATTAGCAATGAAATTTCATACAGGTCCTGCAATAGAGACAGAAGTAGATAAAGAGGTCGGATTAAATCCCATCATGAAATATTTAATCATCAACGAATACACGTATGGGCGCTACAAGAGAATGGTAAATAGTAAGCAGAGAAAGTGATGAAAGACAAGGATCTGAGCTAAGGTGGTAGAAAGCATTGGGGAAAACCAACCTGTATGGCCTTATATGTTAAAAGAAGAAATTGCCAAGATGAAATAGATTGCAGGCTAAATTTAGTGTGTGTTAGAGAATTTTGTAATAATATTGACAAATGAACTTCAAGGAAAAAAACCTCAAATATGTCAGTTTTGTTTATAACATCCCCTATAAAATAGAAGTTCGATTGTTGTACATTACTCTTTTGTAACCAACAACTATTTTTGGAATTTTGGGGAAGATGATCCGTTCTGAATCTCGGATGTAATCTACCTATATATACTATTACAAAGATAAATAAAGGATCGGACGGACCGAAGAGGGGCCTGCCCTCATAGCAGGAACACTTTGTAAATTCATGGGGCTAAAGTGAATATACAATGCAGAGGCATTTTAAACTGTTTATGAAAAGATTCTAATGGTTGTGATATGAGTTATGTTTTCTCTCATAGTGTGTATTTATTATGTCTTTGAAATCCCATTTACATTTTCCTCTTTTAAATTGGATATTTAAGAGTTCGGAATTCATCTTATGACACTCTCGACTTAGCAATTTAGATGATGTAATCTTCTTCTTAACTAATTCAGAATTCATTTCAATATGCTCTGATGCAGTTATTTTTTTCCCTTTTCCTCTTTTACCATGCATATTTCAGTTTTAAAAACTCAAACTCATTGCCTCATTTATCCTTTCTCCTCTAGATAGTTCTAATGGCCTGCCACTTCTTTATTCATTTTCAACTCCATAGCCCCAAATTTCACCCCCTTTCATTCACCATCAATTGTATAAAATCCCCAAACAATCCAAATCTAGCCACTGATTATCAAAGAAATACCTAGTGACGTGAGAGAGCCCTCTCTGAGTTGAGTAGGGTAGTGCCCAGCTCTAAAGTAGGTTGAAACAGTTACCTCTATCATTTGTCTATCAACCAGAAAAAAATTACAGAGTGCTAACATTTTGGCGCTATTGTCGGGGACAAAATTGGAAGCTTTTCCCTGGGAAAGAATGACACAGTTGAGTTCTAAGGTATAAGAGAAGTAGATACTTAGGCACACATTGGCTATATTCCTACTCTAGTGACTCCACACATCAAAAATCAGTTTGAAGGTGATTCCACTGGTAGAAGAATCCATAAATTTAAAATTTTCAATGGCGAATCCACTCTCAATGCAGAATCCAGCTTCCAAAACATTATTGGCGACTCCACTCAAGATTCAAATGTAATGCAGAGACTCCACTGGAAGATGCGATCCCTTGACAGAGGTATGAAAAGGCATTATGGAAGAAAACAAATACTTAAAATTGGATTTTTTCCAAGGCATTTTATTGTTTGTTGTAAGTTGTCTCGGGTCTTTTCTTGAACAAGCTAGACAATTTTTTGTTCACCTACTACATGAAAATAATGATCATGATAATACTAAAATTGCATATCCTCCTCTTGAGATTATACAAATATCTCCTCAGTTTATTACTGATTTCGATCAAAATATCCCACCTGAACCATATGATAATCATGAAACCAAGGCTGATATTTCACCTCCTGTACTTGATCCAACACCCTCCAAAACTTAGCACAGATAAAGACCCTTAAAGTTACCTCACATCCTACATGATTTTCCTCCAAAGTACTATGAGTACCTACCAGTGTTTGATGGGGAACCTGATGCCATATCAGCTGAAAAACACATCCAAAGGTTTGAGAATTTTATAGATTTGTTTGAGATTGACCATGAGAATGTTTGTATGAGGGCCTTTTATCAATCCTTGAAAGGGGACACCAAAGACTGGTTTAAACATTTGCAGACAGAGACAATTAGCTCATGGGAGGAATTGAAGAATGTTTTTTTAAAGTTTTGGGACAGGAAGAAATATTTGGATCTACAGCTTACATAGTTCTATTCCTTAAAAAGGAAGAGCGATGAAGATATTTCTGTATTCAGCAGGAGGTTTTCCAGCATCTATTACAATTTTCCCAAAGAAATTCAACCCATTGAAGCTACAACCACGCTCCATTATACAACAACCCTTCATCCAGATTTGTCTTTCCTTCTGATGGAAAGAAGACCTAAGTCCTTACAACAAATGTTTAATGATGCTCAGGAGATTCAACACAATATCCAAGCATGTGAATAGATTTGAAATGATGGGTTAGATGCTCAAGAACATGAAAGTGAATATGAACAGGAAACAATTGATTAGAATTTTGAGCCTAGAGTTGATAATATCATATGCCCTCCCAAAGTTTTTAATGCCAATGATTTTCCAAAAATTTATATTCCACTTGTTGAAAAAGGAGGTGATGATCCATTCCATGATAAACACATGGCTGATTGTTTTATGTATTCATTTGTAGATAGTCGAAAAATGAGTTTGTAAATCAGTTTGTTGAAGAGCAGGTCAATGTTCCAAGTTATTTCTTGTTAGACGACATTGCAGATGTCGTTTATTTTCCCATATATGATGAATATGATGATGATTGTGATGTTTACTTCACAGAACAACTATCTATATGTTCTCTATTAGAAAATGTCCCTTTTCAGTAGTGCCATGATAGAAACCAACCTACATATCACAGTTACAAAGAAGAAAGTACTAAATCAACTGAAGGAAATTCTTTTCCTTTATGCTTTTCTTCATTTTAATTATTGAAAGAAAATTCTAAGATTATCATTGAAGCAGATGAATGTGTGTTGAGGCCAAATCTAACTAATTCATTAGAACAAATTGACAAGACATTGAAAAAATCTTCTCATATGCTTGAGGACAATATCACTTGTTATCTAGAAGGTCTTGTCAGTTCAAAATTGCAGCCATTGGTCGAAGAGGAATCTGAAAATGAGTGTGTTCAACCATATAAAGAAATTGAAAATTGTGCATGTGACAACAACAAAGAAAAATAAGAAGGTTTTGAATCAGCTGAAAGAACCTTGCCATTATGTTTTTCTTCTTTCAAATTGATAAAACAAAATGTTTATAATGTTTCAAATCAGAAATCCTCCAGACATGATGTAGAATATTCAGAAAGCAATGGACTTAGAAATGAAAACTACCTTCCTCTATGTTGTTCTTCTTTTGAATTGTTGAAAACAAATCATGAGATAACAGAGGAACAAGGAAAGTCTGATTGCATTCACAATGGAACTATTTTACAAGAGAAAATTGTTATCTGTGAAGAAGACCAACAACCTTCTCATACATTTAATGATCAAGGGGTTGATTACATGGAAGGTTACTTTAGTTCAAATTTGCAGCATGTGCTCAGCTATCATCCTGAAAAACAAGATGAAGTTGATCAAGAAACTTTTGTTAAAGGTTATTTTCCTTCCTATAAAACTAATATAAGTATTCAACAAGATTTCCATTAAGGAAAAGTGTTTCAAAATTGACTTTCTTCCCCTGAGAATGATGTGGTGGTCCAATTTCTAAATGGCCTAAACATGGATTGGGATTCTGAAACTACATCTATGGAAACTTTAAGCAGTGAACAAACAAATTACATAGAGTTTCAAGAAAGAAACAAAACAACATATGCCATTTTTCAATCAGAAATACATAAAGATAATGAAGAGGCAGTGGTTTTATTTGATTCGTTTGAAAATCATGGTTTTGAAAATGCATCCATGGGAACTCTAGACTGTGAAATAGTGCATGTTTTTTCTCTTTTCACATTTGCAAGAAGATTATGAGAAGAAACTTATTTCCATTCATTCATTTGAAATCCAAAATGACAATACTCAAGCAAATTTCCAGAAGATTAATAAAACCAAATCAAAACCCTTTGATTAACAAGAGGATAACCCTGATGCACATAGTATGGTTGTCATATTTAAATATGTTCAAGGATGTATGAATTTTTTTGTTGATATGCATGGAATATTAGACAAACCTATTGTTGGCATTCCATTTGAAAGTGTTCCTAGAACTGAAGAAATAGAGCAAGAGAAACAAACACTTATGAAGGAGGCTTGTATTTCTGTTTTTGCTCATGAAGAAGAAATGATTTTTCATGATTTTAAAGATCCTATGGATATCCTATTACAGTCTGCAATGAAGAAGGAGTTTGTTTCATTCATAAGCTCAGATTTTGTATTCAACTTCTTCTTTCGGCTATCGTCTTTTATATTTGTCTTCCTACTTAAGAAATATGTGAGTGGAGAAAAATCGGGAAGCCAATTGGTTGATTGGCTGCATTGGCACTTTATCATCATTTGATTGAGTATTCATTTCAATATTTTTTAGGGTAGGTAAGTGCAAATAATTTTGTTGTTCAAGCATTTTTTGGATTTTCAGTAGTGTATACAGTTAGATTTCTAGCGGTATATTCAGTAGCCCATGGATAGTAGTGTGTAGAGTTTGGTTTTCAGCATACGATGGTGACAGGTTAGAGCATGGTACACACATGTGTTTTAGGAGAATCCCCATGGATTCGACACCTAGTCTACAAGTTCTTTGCTACCTCACAAGGAGGGTAACATCCCCGGTTGGAGCCTATGTTATCACTATAATAATTTCTTGGAATCCAAGTATTAAGATTTGGAAGAACGCTAAATTAGTATAGAGGAGTGTTAGATTAGCGGGTGGGGTCATATCTGGTGGACAAGGTTAAATTCGACGGAGACATAGGAGTAATGGGACCCAGTGAGCCATAGATCTTGAGCTGCCAAAATCGATGGTTAGGAGACATATCGGGCGAGAAAATAATGCAGAGGTTAATTACTTGAGAGAGGGATAGGGAAAATACCATGGTTCACCTCACCAGACACGTGGTTCCACCAAGTGCATATTGGGGGGAAAAGAGGGTAGACTTGAAACCAACCAAGCTCACCCCGATTCCACGTATTAGAAAATAATTTGATATATGTCACTTCCGAAGATCACGTGTGAAAAGGGAAGAGTTAACGACTTATCAAATCACATCAGTACAATTGTTCGAGTACTTTACGCCATTCAACTTCAGGGAAGCGCCACTAGAAGGAGGATCCAAAGGATCATCATTCAAAACTGACAACCAATTGTGATAGGCCATTGTTTGGACAAGTACTTCCATCAATAATCTATGATTAGGCACTCGATGATGATCATCCTTCAAAACATAGATAAAATTACTCTATTTTTAGCAATCAACACTTCATTTTTGAATGAAAAAATTTCGAACAGGATTAGCTTCCTAATTTCTATATGATTAAGGGAGACAAGTCTGATTTTTTCTCCAAAACTGGGAAAATGGATCAAGTTGATCAAGCAGCCTCTAGTGAACCAGGATTTTCAACTAATATGGTGAATTCATCAGTGAAGAAGAAATAGAGGTTGGTCGCACAGATATTAGCAACATAATTCATACAAGTCCCGCAACAAAGGCAAAAGCAGATAAAGAGGTCAGATTAAATCCCATCATGAAATATTTAATCATCAACAGATACGCAGCTGGGCACTACAAGAGAATAGTAAAGAGGAAGCGAAGAAAGCGACAAAAGATAGGGATTATAGCTTAGGTGGTCGAAAGCGTTGGGGAAAACCAACCTTCATGGCTTGATACGTTAAAAGAATAAATTGCCAAGATGAAATATATTGCAGGCTAAATTTAGTGTGTGTTAGAGAATTTTGTAATAATATTGACAAATGGACTTCAAGGCAAAAAACCTCAAATATGTTAGTTTTGTTTATAATGTCCCCTAGAAAATAAGAGTTTGATTGTTGTACGTTACTCTTTTGTAACCGACAACTATTTTTGGAAATTTGGGGAAGATGATTCGTTCTGAATCCTGGATGTAATCTACCTATATATACTATTACAAAGATAAATAAAGGGTTGGAATGATCGAAGAGGGGCCTACCCTCGTAGCAGGAAGACTTTGTAAATTCATGGGGCTAAAGTGAATATACAATGTAGAGGTATTTTGAACTGTTTACGAAAAGATTCTAATGGTTGTGATATGAGTTATATTTTCTCTCATAGTGTGTATTTCTTATGTATTTGAAATCCCATATACATTTTCCTCTTTTAAATTGGAGAGTTAAGAGTCTGGAATTCGTCTTATCATGCTCTCAACTTAGCAATTTAAATGATGTAATCTTCTTCTTAACTAATTTAGAATTCATTTCAATATTATCTGATGCAGTTATTTTTTTCCCTTTTCCTCTTTCACCATGCATATTTCAGTTTTAAAAACTTAGAATCATTGCCTCATTTATCCTTTCTCCTATAGATAGTTCTAATGGCCTGCCACTTCTTTATTCATTTTTTACTCCATAGCCCCAAATGTCACCCCCTTTCATTCATCATCAATTGTATAAAACCCCCAACAAACCAAATATAGTCATTGATTATCAAAGAAATACCTAGTGACATGAGAGATCCCTCTCTGAGTTGAGTAGGCTAGTGCCTAGCTCTAAAGTAGGTTGAAATAGTTACCTCTGGTTTTTTTCTATCAGTCGGGAAAAATTTACAGAGTGATAACGCCCTTTACCCCTGGGGTATTGATTCTATATTTCGACGATGTCTCACTTACGATGTTCAAACTGAGAAATCTTTGAATGACTATCACTCTGGGGCATGTGGCGGTCATATGTCTGTGTATGCCACTTCCCAAAAGATATTATGAGCGGTTTATTTATAGCCTTCTTTGTATAAGGACTGCATTACTGTTGTCCAGAAATTCCATGCTTTCCAAAATTATAATAACAAGATAGGATCTCATCCTTCTCCCTTACATCATGTAGTTTATGTTGGTCCATTTTCCAGATGGGGCATTGACTTCATGACATGTAACCCTCAGTCGATCGGGGAGCATGGATACATCATTGTAGTTGTGGATTATTTCACTAAATGGGCCGAGGTGATGCCTACATTTGATAACACTGGGAAAACTGCAACATTGTTCATATTCAATCATATCATTACTAGGTTTGGTGTCCCTCAAGCCATCGTTATAGATTATGGTAGTCATTTTCAAAATTTTATGATGTCTGAACTTACTGACAAGTTGGGTCTTCACCATGAAAAATCAACCCCCTATTATCCATAGGCCAATGTCCAGATTGAAGCAATCAACAAAGTCCTCATTACTATGCTTCGACGAATGATAGGAATTCATAAGACAAACTGGCACATGATGTTGTTCTCAACATTATGGGCCTATCGAACATCTATTAAGTCTGCCATAGGATTCACACCTTTCTAGCTAGTCTATGGTATCGAAGAAAATTTCCTGATTGAATGTGAGATACCATCTTTGAAATTAGACGTTGAACTTCTCCCTAACACCTATGTTGAAGAGGAGTGTCTTTTGTATCTGATGCAACTAGAAGAAACCTGTTGTGATGTCGCCTTAGTTATTGAAACTCAAAAGAAACATGTTAAAGCCCAATATGACAAGCATGTCAATCCATGTGTTTTTTTTGAAGGTGATCTAGTTCTTGTTTATGAGCAAGATCATGATTTTCTAGGGGCCAATAAATTAGAGCCCGCGTGGTAGGGTCCTTACATTGTCAAATGAGTGTTGGAGAAGGGATCTTATGAGCTGGTTGATTATGATGGCATTCCTTTGAGTGAACCCAGAAATCGACTTTACTTAAAGAAGTACTATGCTTGAGTCGTTTTCTCATGAGTGCTTGTACTTTTACTGTATCATATTTATTGTGTGTTTTTTCATTGTTTGGTTTCAACCTTCAGTTTCTTACCTTACGTTGTGCTTGGTTTTCATATGTCAGTGTTTTTTCTACCATACATTGGCTTCGTTGATGGTTCTAGTTGCAACACTTAGAAGTTAGCATCTACTACTTGGGAAATATATGCACCTACATATGAATTGATTAGTATACATGGTGTTTTCCTTGGTCGTACAACTAATAATATTGCGGAATACAGTGCAGTCATCAAATTATTTATCGATGTTGTTTCACTTAGAATCCATCACCTTATTGTATGACTTTATTTGCAGTTAGTATTCCTACAGTTGAGTAATGTGTAATCCATTCGAAGTCCTACTTTGTTAAGGGTATATTTACGAATTCACCTCTTGGAACATCATTTTGATTACATAGTATATCAACATATTCCTAGATGTCTAAATACATTAACAGATTCTTTGGCTAATTATGTGTTAGATAGACATTTGAGACATTTATAAAATCCAATCACACTTTATATATATAACAAGTAATCTGGTAGAAGCCTCATATATATATAACGATAAAAGTTTTACAAAAAGTGTTTTTGTCTGAAGACCAAAATATGAAAAATGTGAAGCACATGGCTTCATATACAATAGAGCATCAAGGACGTTGCTCTCTATAACATGCCACTGCCCATGCTACTCTATGGAATAGTCAACCAATGGAAGCAGACACGCCCATTGTATGGCATTGATAATGCCTTGGGATATCATCGATGGAGGCATCCAAGATGTTCATCGTGAGCCCTTCTATATTCTTCTCTAGGATCTTGTAGTCAACAACAACTACTCCTGCTATGTCAACTCTCTCCCCTCGCCTCTGGATGGGGGATGAACCGGGAGTACGATAAGGTCCCATGTCTTCATCATCAAATAGCATTTGATTAGCCATCAGATAAATAACATAAAAACATTTTATATTAAAAATCACAAAACATCATAAAAAAAAAATGTCCTTCTTACCTATGTCCCCCCATTGGGAATCCTTAGGAAGAGCTAAGTCCGGATCTCCTCAGAATTCTAACCCGACATATTCATAATCGTTGACCATGAGCATGTGAGTTGTCAACTAGTCGAAGAAGACATTGTTATATCTAACGATGGGACCAGCTACATGTCGTGCCATGAGGTCGACCCACCTCTTGATTCTCAGATCATGTAGGGAAGGTATACCCCACTCTACCTATAAGCACAATACAGGGACCCTCTCTAGGAAGAAGGACACAAAAATTGACCCATATCCAAACTATTTCAGCTCACCACTTCTACACTTGGTTAGTTTTTTTTTCATGCTTTTGAGAACCCCTTCACACCAGTTGAAAACTTGGGTCTCCATACATGCCAACGCATACTGGAAATAGATCTAAAGAGCCATATGGGGAGTTTCCCTCCCTTCCATGCATGTGATGGTGTAGAGGATGGTCCGTAGGGGCAAGTCTCAGACATCTCTTATAGCAACTTTACCGCTATACTTCTGAGTACTTGGGATAGAATGAGCACTAATATAGTAGTTCATAGACTCTCCCTTCTACCTGTAAGTGTGACTCGGGACCCATGGCGAGATAGTCTGGTAAAGAAGTAGATATACTCAATATCTATAATAATAATGTGAACACCCACACAAAATGCTTGCTCATTCACATCCCACATGTGAACTAGGTATTCGAGTAATATCATATGGGCCCTCATAACCTGGATCTTAATGAATTTTAACAATCCACACTGTCGGAGGGAATTTACCATTACCAGGTCATTCCCAAAAAAAGTAGTATTCCTCCTCATTCTCTGTCTCATGCCATTCCAACATTTTTACTGTGGAAAACCTGCAATGGAACATTAAAGAGAGATTAACATCATTATCTTCTTCCCTGGAAATAATTTATTGGAAAATCTATCTTAAAAAACTTTTGAGTTGTGCACGTCGCGAGCCAGGGAATCTACATAGTGCGGAGTCATTGTAGGCTAGCTTTAAGGCTTCCTGTAATGACCCTAGATCATCGTAGGGCCTGATATAGGGCACCTGCAATGACCTCCGTGCATAGGTACCCTCAAAAAATTAACTCAAAAATCTATTTCTAACCAATGAAAAACAAATTTTGATCCATGGAATGTTGAAAGAGATGAAAATTACTTGTTCTACAGAGACCATTAGTCGAATGATCAACCATGCCCTACGAAATATGTAGTGGAAAATCGAGGTAAATAGGGGGTTTGGAACAAAGTTTGGGTGAAATAACAAATGGAATAGTGAAATGAAGTTTTTACCCATTTTTATTAGTTTTTTCTTCACTTTTTCATTTATATTTTATATTATTTTATATATTTCACCTAAAACCTAAAGTCCTAACGACTTTGCAAGTGTTTGATTTTTGCAGATAAAAGTCTAGGAGTGAATAGTTGAAACAAGGATTCATTTTTTGGTTTGTTTTCGATGCATTTGTACACATGTACAGATCCTTTTAGGGTTTTTAGGAAAAAATCCGAGAAAGTCTTGATTCTTTCTCATGCTCGTGAAACCCTGAGAATGTAATCGAGTAGTCCTTTGTCATTTTTTCGAACTCGTAATGGTAACATGAGAACAAAACCTATGGAGTATCCTTTAAGCTCTTTTCACGCTCATAAAAGTATTTGAAGAAAACATTTAATGAGCGGTATGTTATCACTTTTTCGATCTCATCGAATTAATTTATGAAAAAGGAACTGAGGGAGTTCTCTTTAAGTGTTTTTCAGACTCTCTAAACATGAAAAACCCCTGAGTTTTCTTTTTTTGGACTCATTAAACAAACATCGAAAGACCCACATGGGACCAAACCACTCCTTCTTAGGGTTCGTTAAACATACTTTGAGGGATATGTCCGAAGGATGAGATTACATAAACAATCATATGTTATCCTCCTAAAGCTTGCGTAAAAATAAAGAGGTACTCTCCAGAAATGGTGGGGGAAAATTGGGAAAGAAATGTGTCTCTTCATTTATGTTAGTGGCAGAAATAGTCACTCTTGAACATGAGTACACCCCCTTCATCATTGTATCTGGGTTGGGAAATCCATTTGTCTCTCATTCGACCATCTGCATGTCCATATGTTGGGTCCTCCTTGAGTCAATGCTGGAAATAACATTGTCATGTCGTTCATATGTTCAAGAGAAGTCCAACCTAAACAAGCACTCTATCAAGTCGACCATCTATAGTTATAAATTTTCTACCATGTCGTCCTTCCTTGAGTCGGTTTCAAATCACTTCACACTCTAATCTACTTCAGATCTATTACTTATTTCATTTCATTGATGGGGAATACATTAACGCCCTCATGTGACGAGTCTTATCATGTCGACTTCAACTCATTATCTAAAAAAGAGACTTAGAAATAATGTAGTGCCTTGTGTTTGCACTCTTTTCGTCGTTTGATGAGCAAAAAGTGAGTGCTTACATGCCTAGTTGGGCTCTGCTAGTCATGACAGCTGTATGGTAAAGGGTTAGAAAGAAAACAACAAAGTTATTAACAAGAATTAAACAAAAACTAAATGAAACTATGAGCATGGAAATAAAAATAAAAACAAATGACAATGGACCAATATCACCAATGTAT
>JZKD02S1920696.1:800713-811380 GCA_000966675.3 Picea glauca | reverse complement strand
GAAGCCGGCTAGGCTCCTAGTTGGCAGGGAGGATTCCGTTGTTTCACTCTGGGCAAGTGGGAAAAGAATGCTTGGAAGCGCCCAGGACTACAGTACAACTGGTGAGCTTCGACAAGCTAAGGAGGAGGTATTTTCCAGTGATATTTTGTTATTGATGTTTTGAGTATACTTATGTTTTAAGTTATTAAATCTTAAAGTTATCCTACTACTTATTTCATCATGTTATTAGATTTATCATTGAGCAAATATAGAATAATTGTGTTAATGAAAATGGAATAATGCAAAAAAAAACGAAGTTGTTATTGTGTATGTGTTTGAATAAATTGTTAATTGCTTAGCACCTTGTGGAAGGGTGCTACATGAGAGGCCACTGAATCCATCAAGCAGTTGTGCAGCACCTTATCATTGATGTTCAGGGAAGTGTAGAAGGGAGGGGATGAGTCATCTCTATCTTCTACCATAGGTCCTAGGACAACTGTTGGCTTTTCATCTTGGAGGTTTATGAAATCCGTGGATGGGCCTAAGGCTTCGGATTTCAAAAGTTCAGAGAAGCACTTCTTGAATTCTCCATGTTTGATTAATTCAATGAGGGGCACAGGGATCCTGATCTTTTGAATCTCATGCTTGAAATTAAAAAAAGGATGTAGGATTGAGAATTTCTCTAATTTCAGGAACATGAGTTTGGACAATGGGAGAGGAGAGTTGGGCCTTCTTACCTTTGTGGTTGTTTTCTACCTCATTAGAAGGATTCTCTGCTCTAGTGGATGGTTCTTGGACATCAGGTGTTGCTTCCCTTTTGTCTTATCTCAGGTTATAACTGCCCGAGCCTCCACTAGCTTTGTCTCCCTTGCTTAATTCATTCAGCTGACTGTTCAGGAGAGACTCCTCATATGCTGATTGGGTCGGATGAGGGAAAGGAGGAGTGACTTCTACAGAGTGGATTTTAGGTTCAGGCTCGTCTATTTCCTCTTCCTGCCCCTCAGCTACAAAATTATTCTGGAAGGGAGCCTGAATTCTTTGGTCATCTCTGTCTCTTTCCTTCTCTCTGTGCATAGTTGGAGGAGAAAAATTGTTTGGGCTTCTGAAACCTCCTCTGTTCTCGGTGCCCTGAGGGCCTCTATTCATTTGTTTCCTCTCCACTTTCAATATCTCCACCTCTTCTTTTAGAAAGTTCATCACCTGGGTCAGCTCACTTACTTGAGGGTTGGGCAGTGATGGGTCGGAAGTCGAGGCCTCTGATTTTCCTTTTCTTTTGTCTGCATCAGCCTGGTTCCTCAGTCTATCGGCCACTAATATGTTGGACTCTACCTCTATAGATGCATCTTGCATCTAAGCTAAAGAGGTGGCTCTTCTTTCTCTTAATACAAGACAGAAATCGGGGTCAAATGTGCCAGCATAGGAAATCTGAGCAGAGACTTCAGAGGGCTTTACCTCTACAGGAATCTTGTTATACATCATATTGAACCTTTTGGAGAATTCAGAGACAGACTCTCCTTCCTGCTTCTTCAGAGACCCAAACTCAGTCATGTAATATATGTAATATTTCCTATCCCCCCACTACCTTAGGAAAACATTATCCAGGGCTTCAATTCCAGCAATAGACCCAGGGGCCAGTCCCCTGAACCATTTTCTAACCTCACCATCCAAGCTCTGGACAAAGACTCTCATCCAGACATCTTCATTCTCAATATTTAGGTTGTCTGCATAACTGTAAAAAGCATCCAAGTGCTCTTCTACAATTATGTCCCCTTCCCCAGCAAACTTGGGCATATATTTCAAATAGTCTCCAGTAGGGAGAGGGTTCATGGGATGGGGTAGGATTAAAGGAGCATATCTAGCAGCAACTATTGCATCCATTCTATTCGGAGGGGGATTAGCACCAGCCATAGGAATATTAGGCAGAGGAGAACTCAGAGGAGAAGGAGTATGGACGGGAGATGTCGGAGAAGAGCTTCTTACGGGAGATGAGGGGGAAAACAGAGAGAAGTCTAAGGGTCCTGAATGTGCAACCGCTTCTCTCTGCGCAGTAGTAGCAACAAAATGAGGGGAGGTGAAACCTTCAGAAGCTTGAGGTCTGTGATGAGGTACAAATTCCAGGGAGGGGGGAGTGACAAGGATCTCTCCCTCTGATACTAGACCAGGAGGGGAAAACTTAGCAGGAACACTCTCGAAGTTCAGAAAATGGGAAACATCAGACGAAGTACGACTAGGAATTTGAGAATAATAAAATGGAGTTTTCACAAAAGGAGATGGCATATTACCTTTTTCAGTGATGGAGGCTTCTTTTGCAGAGCTCTTTCCCTTCTTGCGCACTGCTTCCGAGTCCGCTTCTGGTGTAGCTAAAGGAAAGTGTGGATTAGACCTCGTGTGTCTGCCTCTCGAAGCCATAACTGATAGAATAGGTTCTCCCCAGCGGAGTTGTCCCAATGGAGTCGCTAGGTGCACAGTAGCAATCTTTAAGTTCTGATATCTGATGCACCTTCAAAATCAGTCTAATCTTTGTCGTTCAATCCCGGGGAAAATATTCAAATTCGTCCCCGACAACGACGCCATAAATGTTGGCTATCAGAAGTCACTTCTGGATTGCTTGCAGGAGCAGAGCCCGATGCCCATCAGTTTAATGTCACGATTTTTTTGAAAGGGGTGATCAAATGGAAGGAAACTCAGAACAATATCGTCTCAACTCAGAAACTAGGCCAGGCATGCATGAACGAGTGAGGTCTTGATAAACTCCAAACAATGAGTTGCAGTAAAAAGGGTGAGTAGGTGGAAGACTTATGCTAGAAGAGTGCGAAGGTCTATCACAGACATCAGGTTCGTAACAGACTGGAGGAGAAAACATTAAAACACAAAGTCACTTTATATTCAAATACAGAAAACCAGAGAATACAAAAATGTCACGAAAAATCCTTTATCATAACATAACTATAACAATCCATGTGAATCATTCAACTGTGAACTCTCCAGCATGAGACAAAACAAAGATGGAAAAAGGAGAACTGTTTTTCATAAACCAAGAAGTCTCAAACACAGAGGCATAACCAGGAAACCAGAGTGTTTGCTGAAATTTTACAGTCGGGAGCTTAGCTCTACCATCGATAGATACAAAAATGGAAAAAATGCCTACATATACTCAAAACAACAACAGCAACGGAACCAAGAAATGCATTGAAGGCTTTGCGTCTGCATGGCTTCTGACATTCTGCAGCCGCAATCTTTGAATAATCGTGCAACTTATGGCAGACGTGATCGATATTCTGACAGTTTATTCGGCGAATCGACATGCCTTTAATCTAATGCAGGACTTTCCCATTATGGCGAAGACGATATCTAACCACCACCAACCGCTTCAATAACTACTTCTTGGGATTGAGAATGGCCCAGCCAACTCAACACTTCGAGATATGGAGTACTCCTCACGTCGCCACCTAGAATAACTGAACAACTTGGAGGATGAGTATGCGTAGAGGCCAGTGCAAAGGATGGGGCGCATGACAGGGGTGGTGGCATCAGATTATGTGGACAAGGCCTGAACAGATAGGAAGGTGAGGAAGGTTGAAGGAGAGACACTTGGTGAAGGATCGAGCACAAGAGGCAAGAGGATAGATGTGGAAAGGAAAGGGAAACGTGTCAGGTGGTAAATGGATTATGAGACAAGGAAGAGGCCATGTGGACGAGTGATGGAGAGGGGGAATGATGACACATGACAGTAGGGGAAAGGTGGGCAGGAATATGACATGACGAGAGGCAGGCCCACGTGGGTTAAATTCAGGGTAGCTAAGAGGGACGAGGCTGCTCATGAGCCGCTGATCTAGGCTCCTCGATCATGGCCGTCGGAAAACTGAATTCATTATTCCGGACCACCCCCCTCCACTTAAAGGTAGAAAGGCGGGGGGGGTCCAGAATTGCCTTCATTGCCATTGATCTGGGCGCGCTAATCTGGATCGTTGGAGAGGTGCACCCTCGATTCCAGACCCCCCCCCCCACCTGCTTAAAGGTAGAAAGGCAAGGGGGGTCTGGAGTCCAACATGCGCCGTTGATCTAGGCGCTCAAATCTGGACCGCTCGGACTTGCTCGCTGCTTACCATGGGCGCATTGTCACCCGAAACTTTGGACAAGTGGGTTTTTAACCCCTTATTTTGCATTCTAGCCCCCCTTACAAGAAATATCGCTAACAGGGATAGAACCACTCTTTCCTAGGGTTCATTAAACATACTTTGAGGGACTCATCTGAAGGATGAGTTTACATCAACAAGCATATGTTATCCTCCTCAAGCTTGTGTAAAAATAAAGAGGTACTCGCCAGAAATGGTGGGGGAAAAAATTGGGAAAGAAATATGTCTAAACCTGTATTCCACAGAAGAGTCACTTTTGAACATGACACCCTTTCAGTTGCCTTGTGTCTAGGTTGGAAAATCCACTCGTCTCTTGGTCATACTCCTTTATAAGATTACAAATTGGTCTGTGATCCCTGTTGTTGAGTCAGTATATTCCAAGACAATTGTCATGTCGGTAATATGTTCAAAAATATGTCCAACTGAAAATCCTTCTATTGTGTCGGCCATTTCTGCAGTCCTTAAAGCCTTCTATTGTGTCAGCCATCCCTGAGTCAGTCCTGAATCACTTGTTACTCTGATCTACATCAAATATTTTTACCCATTTCATGTCATTGATGGGGGATACATTAAGGCCCTCTTGTGACAAGTCTTTTCCTATCGACTTCAACTCATTATCCACGAATTAGACTTAGAAACCAATTGGTACCTTGGAAATTGCATGCCTCAATGGAAATTTTCCTTGCTTTCGACAGTGGGTTTTCATTATCGACCCCTGATCAAGATATTTCGTCGAGTGTTCAACCTTAGCTCATTGATTCACATTCATTGGATTGTACTAGTGTACCTTGGGAGTCATTGACATTAATGGTGATTTCCCTCACACTTGTTAATGGTATACACTAATGACTGGTAATCAAGTGGTTTCTACCATGTTCGACTTCAACACCTATAATCACATGGTTAGATTCATACTATAGAGTGGTGGAGATGAAGACCCTGAATCTTTTCTCATAGATCCAGGTTGCGTTGGAGTATATTTAATTTTTACTGTTGCATAGATCCACATTGTATGTCTCGTAGCTATGTTCAAATTTGAGTCTTTAACACATAGATCCACTATTTATTTTTGGTGGCTATGTTCAGATTTGCGTCATAATGGCATGGATCCACAGTGTATGTTTGGTGGCCATGACCTGTCTTACTTGAGATGGATCTTTGCATGTCGACATTTATTCTTTGAGTCATTTGTATTCTAAGTATGGGAATGCGTACCTCAGTGATGATATATTATTGTACTGTATTTCCTTGTTTTTTGGCAGGTTTTTGACCAACTATTCCTTGTTCCCTACACACACTCGACAAAGTATTTTAGCTATCACTCTGTTCTAACTTCATACTTTGGGGGGGTTTCTGTTACACATTATTTTTGTCATCCCTGTGACCATTAATGATGTAAAACTATATGTTTCCTTTAGAGGGATAAGTGGCCTAAGTTCCTGAAGAGAGAAGGGAGAATAAATTTTCTTGAGAAAAGAAGTTGCATTTTCCTTTGTAAAAACCCTATAAAAAAGGAAGTTCGCAGTCTGCTCTATAGGCAGGGTGCGAGAATTCTTACACATGGGAAAAATGAGAATTTTCTCAAATCTTCTAGAAATAGAAACTTCCATGGTGAGGTGGCATCCGAATGGTTTGGATCTTACTCACTTTCATGATTTAGTGGGATCATCCTAACCTCCTCACCTTATCCTCTTCATATTATAAAAGGATATGAGCTCTCATGGAGAATGGCTAAATTGGATTTGGCTTGGAATTATTAGCTTGGTTGGAGTGTCTTTGAGTTTTTCCTTTGTCAAGATAGATTGTGAATATTATCATATCTGTGCTCTCATAATTATTGGAATGGAAGTGTGTGGGGAATGAAGGACAGTTGGAATGGACCTTACGACATCAAGGCCATGGTTGTAATCTCTCTTTCACATTCAATATGATACAGTAATACAATTCTTTCCTATAAAGCTTGTTGTGTTTGATTGTATGATTCCTTAATCGCATACATAGGTTTATATTGAGTTTATGCTATTGCTATCACTTTGTATGGTTGTTTTCTTTTGTAGTTCCATCATTGTATGAGCATTGGAACAGAGCTAGGATGGCGATGGCGATGGCGAGAGGAAATGACATTTAAACGGTATGTCACACATCCCTCTTTAGTTAGTAAATTCAATATCTAAAACTTAAGGAAAGTGTCATGTTCTGGTGTGTTTTGTTCTAGATATAGGTGGATCTAGGGAGATCAGTTAGTGGCTACACCTACCGATTTATATGATAACAACCATTCGTGCCTGTTAATGTTGAGTACTTACAAGTATTTGAGAATAATGAATAGTTGGAATTTTTTTTGTTAAACGATTATGATGAAGAAGACGATAGATCATTTGTCATCCCAAAAGACTATATACAAGATGAATATTTGTTTACAAAATATGATCATGCCAAGAATCTCCTTGAAGAAGTTTCAGTTCAAAAGGTGCAAGAAACGAGAAAAGTTAATGTTGGAACAGACAAGTCCCCGAAATATGTCAACTTGGGAGTTGATTGCACCACTGAAGAGGTTGATCAATATGTTTCCTTATTCAAAGAATATATTTATGTATTCACTTGGACCTATGATTATTTCAATGCCTATGCTAAAACTATATTCCAACATATCATTCCTTTGAGGGAAGAAGCGAAACCAATGAAAAAAAAAATAAGGATGATGAATCCCAAGCTGAAACCTCTGGTAAAAATCTAATTGGAGAAGTTGAAGAAGGTAGGGATAACTTATCCCATCAGACATTCAGACTGGCTTTCAAATCCAGTGATTGTAAGGAAAAATATTGGGGAAATACGTATGTGTGTTGACTTCATAGATCTTAACAAAGCAAGCATAAAAGATAATTTTCCTCTGCCTAACATGGAGTTTATTCTATAGAAAGTTATTGGATCGGCTTGTATGTCCATGTTGGATGATTTCTCTAGATATAATAAATTTTTGGTGGTTGGGGAAGATAGAGTAAAGACAACATTTATCACACCATGGGAGGCATATGCATATGCTAGAATTCCCTTCGGTTTGAAGAATGTTGGAACCACATTCTAAAGGGCCATGGATCATGCATTCATAGGGTTGATAGGAAATTTTATGGAAGACTATCAAGATGACTTGAAGGTGCATTCAAACAAAAGGGAGGATCATATCCATCATTTAATAAAGGTTTTTTAAAGATGTAGATTACACGGTGTTTCTCTGAATCCAAAGAAATGCTTGCTCATTGTGACTCAAGGCAAGTTGTTGGGCCATATTGTATGAAAGTAATTCATTTACATAGATCCAAAAAGAGTTAAAGCAATAAATGATCTCAACCCCCTGACATCCAAGAAGGGATTCCATTCATTTTTTGGTAAAATCAATTTTGTGGAAATATTTGTTCCTGATTACGCAAGCATCGTAAAGTCGATCAATTTGTTACTGAGAAAGGAGTAGAGGTTAGAATGGAAAAAAAATACTAAGGAGGTGTTCAACAATATCAAAGGAAAAATCACCACTTCTCTTTTCCTCATTAATCCAAAATTTCAAAGATATTTCATCATCTATTCATTTTCCATAGAGACAATTGTTGCATCCGTACTCACCCAGAAAATAAGCAAAGGAGAAGAACTCCCAATATGTTTTGTGATAAAAACCCTACACGACTATGATTTGAGGTATTCAAAACTTGAGAAGCAATACTTGGCTCTAGTAAAATAAGTAGCACACTTTCGAATGTATATATTAAACTCCCATGTTATAGCTTATGTCCCCTCATCATCAGTAAAGATGCTTCCAAATCAACAGTTGAGAGAAGTAAAATGGGCTAACTGGTTGGAAAAAATTCAATAATATGATATCAAGATTAAACCTTTAAAGGAAATAAAGGGACAAGGTTTATGCAATCTCATCACGAATGGGGACTTGGTCGATGGGATGATTTCAATCTTAGTCGGAGAACCTGTTAGCACTAGAAGTCGCCCTCATATTGCATAGAAGGTAAGCCCAATACCCATCAGTTTATATGGTAAATGTAAATGATTTTTAAGAGGCCAAATGGATAAGACTCAATGAAAATAACGTTCTAATTTAGAAATATGGACTAGTATGCGCAAGGAATTGAGGTCTTGGATCAACTTCAGTCAGTAATTTGGAGTAAAGGTGAGTAGGAGGAAGACTTTGGTGAAAAAAGTGTAGAGTTTTGTCGTGAACATCAGGCCTTCCAGCAGCCTAAGGAAGAAAAACTTAAAAACAAGATCCTCTTGGATTCAAATTTCAAGAAAACTGAAAGAAATCATAACAACATTATAATCAAACATTCATCATAATACAGTCACAACAATCCATGTGAATCAGTCAATCGTGAACTCTCTCAGTATCAGAGGAAAATAAGATGGAGTAAGAAAGATGACTTAGATTAATCAAGAAGTCTCAAATCAAGACATAACCAAAGAACCAATGTTATTCATCAAAATATTACAATAGCAAGGAGCCTAGCTCAACCAGTCGACCTTAACAACATGCTAAAACTGCCTATATATACTCATAAATGTTGCAACCACCAGGAGTGTAATCGGACCACTGCATTAACATTCTCAGTTGGTTCCTTCTCTATTAGATTGTGCAAGCCTCCTCATGTCAGATGCAAGCCAGGCACAGTTATGTGATTTATAGGAAAATCTGTCCATAAGGAAGCTTCGGATTGACATTATTCCTTTACGGCCGCTCTCTACATGTTTTCCATTTATGGAGAAGGATGAGGTCTCAACTTCCACCCCCATCCTCAATAACTACCTTCATCAGGATCGGGATGAGTTCTGACACACATGAATGTTCCAGGCAGTGCCCATGACTTCATTGAGTCAATCTTGACTCCTTGAGGCCCTACAAGACTTCTTTTGTGGCCAATACGGGTGTTGCAGATGGCAGGATGATAGAATATATGTAGGAGTAATGTGGAGAGAGGTTCTTGGTGCGAACTCATATGGTATGATGAGTAAGAAATGACAATATGGAAGGATGCAGCTGGTGTTGACATAGAATGCGGCGAGGTGACGTGGCAATGTTCGGGAGATGAGGCATATTGGGATGATGACGTGAAGGTGCATAGGCAATGTGGCAAGGGGAAAGAGGTGTGGTACTGACGAGGTGATTGGCATGACCAACAGAAAAATGGATGAATGATGGCCAGGTGGAGGGGCTACAGAGGCTAGAAAGAGGCTACGGAGGTGATGTGGCAAAGGGGAAGGAAGTGGAGGTAGGGGAATGAATGATGATAATAATGGAGGTGACATGGAATGGAAGGAAAAATTGGTGGGAGGTGAGAGGTGGTATGTGAAGGAAGAATGGTGCTAGGTCGGGAGGGCAATGAATGGAGGACATATGTGAGGGGGTGAGATGTAAGTTTTAAACCTGTGAAGTAAAGAAATGCATATATATTCTTAATCAATACAGAAATTAATCAATGGCTCATACACAGAGTACATAGAGATTTTATACTGGAAACCCTCAACCGGAAAAACCTTTCTTATTTTCATTATATCAAATTTCACCATTCGCCATACAATATATACAATGTTTTTAGGTATTTTGTAGATACCAAAACCCTAATCCCTTGATCCAGGATTAATTTACAAATCCGCTAAAAATAGCAAAAAACCACCAAAAAAAAAAATTGGGGGCGCTGCCCTGGGCTACCGCCCGTTGCCAAACGCTACGCATAACCAGGAGGGGGAATACCTGCCCTTCCTGGGAGCCCCCTAGGAAAGTGCCCGATGCACACGACATATCTCTAGGTGAAGATATCGTCAGACACAGTTGTCGTATCTGATGCGCCCACACACACACACATGCAAAGAATATAACACATACCCAACATTCTCCCACTTGTTGTTTTGTTTGCACCCAGGGGTCTAGGGTATTTCATAGTCAAAAATCTAGGGTAGCAATGCCCATTGTTACTCTACACCAAGAGAAATTTTATGTGCTCATAGACTTTGTTAATGAATCTGCAACATTCTTCAAAGTGTCAACCTTTTCCAGTAACACCTTCTTTTCCTCAACCATGTCTCTCACAAAGTGATATTGAACATCAATATGCTTTGTCTTTGAATGATAAGATAGGTTCTTTGCCAGGAATATTTCACTCTAACTATCACACTCTAATATCACTGCTTGTTGTACCAACCCAATACCTGAACACAATCTTTGTAACAATACTTCTTCCTTGCTTGCATGAGTAGCTACCATGTATTCATCTTCTATAGTTGAGAGTGCCACTACAGCCTGTCTTTTTCTCATCCAACTGATTGCTCCTCCAAATAGGTTAAACACATACCCACTTGTAGATATTATGCGATCCAAATATCCAGCCTGGTCTACAAAAACAAAGCCATGTATGTCCACCACTCTATCCAATCCTAGTCTTCCTCGGTAGCACAATCCATAACTGGTGGTGCCACGAAGATACCTGAAGACCCTCTTTACTGTTGTCCAATGCTCCTTCCCTGGTTTTGACATATACCTGCTCAAAACTCCCA
>JZKD02S1920696.1:732897-744629 GCA_000966675.3 Picea glauca | reverse complement strand
ACCAACCACCGTCATCTTCTTTTTACCATCCTTTCATTTGTTTTACCACCATTTGCATGCCTTTACCCGAAAAACTTACTCTGCACAGAAGCGGTTACTTGACTCTCTGACGGTGCATTTTACTAAGTTGTTAGCTATGGGAGGTCATGTTATACGATACGAACCCACCACGAAAACCCTATTAGAACTATATCCAGAATTCTATGAAATTTTTCTGCAGGCAGGATGGCTGGGTTATTTTCAGAGGCTCCAGGGATTTGATCAACAACAGGTTCTTCAATTCGCTTGAAATATTTAGGAAGATTATTCAATTGTTCAAGGGGTTCGGATTCTAGTTACAAAGGAGGATATAGCACAGGTTTCAGGTCTCCCAACCAATGGAATTCGCTTTTTCATCCACAAACATATCATCCTTAATGCCCAACAAGATTTCCTCTTGCCAGGGGAACAAATTGAGCCTAAAGGTCGGGGTGTCCGACTTAGCTCGTTGTCACCTCCATGGCTGAACGTTGTAGAGTTTGTCAAGCACTACCTTACCTATGAAGGCCGATACCAGGTAGTCTACCAGTACGATTTTGTCCTGTTGTCTCATTTATGACATGCTAGATTGGTGAACATTCCTTATTATCTGCTCGGATGTCTTAAAAATATGTTGCACTATTGTAAAAAGGCTAAAAATCCTACCCTTTCCCTCACCCATCATCGTCTCACTCAACTACTTATCCAAAAGGGTTTTTCCCAACAAAACCCTCTCCTAAACAACCCACCTATAGATCCCCAAGAAGCTGTTGAATATCCTGAAAATCTTTAGGAACAACAACCACAAAACCCTCCAGACCCTCCAAAAGCACCTAACAGTCTTCTTACAGATCCAATTAATCCAATTAACCTTCCTACCATACCAAGCCTACCCCACATATTACCAGAATCATCCACTCCTACCGTTCATATCCTTAGCGATGATTCTGAACCAAACAACTCTCCTTGTCCCATCACTGAGGAAAAACCCCCATGTAAACGAAATCAAATTCCTTTCTTTCCACCCTTTTTACAAAGAAAATGAACAAGGGCCTCAATAAGAACAACCACTACTGCCACTTCCCTAAATCCCCAACCCATCCGGTTAAAACCCCGTACACCTCCAACCTCCCAAATTCTGAAATTTTTACCTATTCCACCCACGTGCACTGAAACACAAGAACCAGAGGCCCAGTGTGTTGCGACATCATCCTTTTCAAATCAAGTAGCTGAAACACAAGAACCAGCTACTCATTCAGTAGATGAAACACAAGAACCAGCTACTCATTCAGTAGTTGAAACACAATAACCAACTACTCATCAAGTAGCTGAAACACAAGAACCAACTACTCATTTAGTAGTTGAAACACAAGAACCAGCTATTCATTCAGTAGCTGAAACACAAGAACCAGCTATAGCTGTCACACAAGAACTAGCTACAGCTGAAACAAAAGAACCAACTGCTGATATTATTACCGAGATAAAGGAATCATATGCCCAGGGTGATGCAACATTACTTTCTCTACATCAAGAAGCTAAAATACAAGAATCAGTTGCCGATCCTATAGCTTCTCCAAAAGAACCAGCTAGTGCGGCTGTGACTGTTACACAAGAACCAGTCACCCCACTTCCAGAACCAACAATGGCCTCTTTCTTACAAGAAAATGAGTTCCTAAGGTCTGAACTAGATGCCTACAAGCAAGAGCTAGTCATGGTAAAGGAAGCCTATGAGAAGGAACTTAAATTGTACACCCTAGCTCGCATAGCCACCATGACAGAGGAAAATACAATAGAGAATATGTGTAGAGAGTATATGTGCAGTCAATGTGGGGACATCTATTATCAAGCAGTATACAAAGTAATTCAAATTCCAATGCCAGGAGCTTCCCCTGCACCTACGAATTTTGTAGTCAAAGAAGAAAACCTTGTTGTTACACAAGAACCAGCAAGACCTTCCAAAATTAAAACTGAACCCTAGCCTACAACAATTGTCAAATCTGAAGCCCCTATTTTTGTTAATAAAGTTGTACAAACATTGCCTATTGATGAATCTACCCCTCCTAGCTAGATCAATACCCACACCTTTGTGGAACAAGCCACTCAGACCCTACCTTAGCCTACCACATGCAGTGCTGAAACACAAACTCAACCATGGGATGAGCAGGCAATAATGGACAAATGGAAAAAAGAGTCTACTATTACACAAGACAAAATCCTGCAGGAGAACAGACTACTCTATCTAAACCATATCTATTCAAACTAGGAAGCTTTGGAGAAAACACGCCAGGAATCCCGTGCCCATAAGAAACAGAATAAAGAGTTAAAAGGAAAATTTCTCCTGATGTTTGACTTGGCACAAAAGTTTTTGGCTGCAAGGAAACCATCCTGCAATTACTCTATGTTCCTCATGGAACGACTTACATTTTTTTCATATTAACGCAATCAAAGAAGGCAGACCCCATGCAGTGTTAAATCCAACAGATTTTATTAGAACCTTTATAGAAGCCTCTACTATGGATCAACACCTCCTCTGTCAGGTATATCTTCATAATGAGGCCATCCCTGAGAACCGACAACTTAACCTTAACCCTCTTATCGGTGATATCCAAATTCGGGCACTCACCTCCTTCCTTAACAATCAGATTATATGGTAGAATGAATTCCTAGCTACCAAGCATAACGAAGATAACCGCCTTCTCTAGATATGTCCAGAACCACAAAATCCTACCACCTTTGTTACAGAGTATTATCAGTTTTTGAAGAAACTAGGGATGACTCAAAACATTCGGAAACTACAGACAACAGTGCTTTAGGATTTTCAATAGTTCATTAAATCCACAGATATTGCTACCCTACAAGCCAATAACATGTTTTGGCAACAATCTACTGGGAAAAGACAGGAACACAATCCCTTTAGCCCCACTAATATTGAGACAACAATCTCCAGGGTACCTAGCTACATCAAATGTGTTCAGCAATGTGTTGAAAGCGGGATAGGCTATCGATTTCATTTTCCTATCCTGTGGATGCCAGCAGAGAAATATCAAATTCAATATAAGTTTCCCAAGAAGGCCGAAACAACAGCTTGGAAAAGGCTACAACGTGTTCAAGGATTCAGAGCTCCAACAGACAACACTTTCCATAGCTACTGCTTAAGTAACTTGCATGCTCAGAGTTGGTATTCAGATTCTAATTCAGATTGAAGTTGCCTAAGGACATGCAACCTTTTAAGTTGGGGGGATGTTAGGACCCTATAATGCTACCATTACATCCTTTTTCCACTCACATTTAAACTTACATTATCACCTTACCCTATCTTTCCAAAGGTATATAACGTCTCTTCTCTTTACTATATGTTTAATTTGTTTTGCATATAATTTTACATTACTCTCTTACTTAACCATTGATCAGAAGTATATAAGTGCTTAAACAGTTCATTGCAGATTATCGTTGTTGTTTAAGGGACCGTTGTTGAAACAGTCAAGAGCACGCAAACCCCGTGGTTGAAACAGTCTATGGTCTATGATGCTGAAACAACAATTCATACAAAGAAGAAGTTGCTACACTCTCTGTGGTATACGATGCTGAAACAACAATGCACACAAAGAAGAAGCTGTTACACTCTCTACGGTCTACGATGCTGAAACAACAATCCACACAAAGAAGAAGTTGTTACACTCTCTGTGGTCTATGATGTTGAAACAACAATTCACACAAAGAAGAAACTGTTACATTGACCACAACAGTTGCACCTTGATCCAGAAGTAACCATCATTGTTGCTTGAGACCACATTGTTGAAACAGTCAGAACGCAAATCCTGTTGCTGAAACAACCCACGATTTGCGATGCTGAAACAGTAGACAACAACAATAACAAGAAGATAAATAAAGAAGTTGTTACACCAGTTGTAACACCTACACCCAACTATTGTAATAGCATTCTGTTACGGGAGACCAGGATATCCTATTCCAGTATAGAGATCAGATCTGACTAAGAATAGGATTCAGATGTGCACATGTAATTTGATGATCAATTGTATCGAGGGGATTCTCCTCTTTAAATAAGAGGAAATCATCATTAGAAAGGGACTTTTTGACTAAGAAAGGAATTACAGAGAAGGACATGTTTACTTCAGACATTGTAACATGATACAGTTGACAGATGAATAAAATATTGTTCTGAGCATTTCTTTCTAGTTCTTTTCGTTTCAGGGGAATCTTGTGAGAAGGGAGGGCCCACCTTCTTCACAAGATTCACCCATTAACTTTGTAGTGTGTTAGTGTTATTTCTGTTCATGCCTTGATTAAATTATGTTTTGCTGAAACACTACTTTACTGAACTCTGTCTTGCTGAAACTCTACTTTACTGATTGTTACATTGTTTTCATATAATTCAGGATTGGGTAATTGTTAATCATTCTAGTTAGCAATCCTGTTTGGTGAATTTATGAAATAGTGATAATCAGGAACAGGTGTTGAAGATTCATGCTTGGGGAATAGGGTCATGTTCTTTGTTAAGAGATAGTTAGCCTTCAGTGTATGTCAATCATTTCGATTAGTAATGAGTTCATGAAAGTGTGATGATCGGAAACAAGTGTTGAAGATTCCTACTTGGGGAATAGGGTCATGTTCTCTGTTACAGAATAGCTGGTCTTTCCTTTTGTAGTATCTTGAAAGATTTATTTCCTAGGTTGTTATTTCTTAATGTAATCTAGGATTCTTCGAACAATTATTTCTTTAAACTTTGAACTCTGGAATAGGTAGGTTGCTTTCCTGTAATTCAAGTTAGAACTTCAGTCTGTTCAAGGCAAGGTGTGATTAATGTATTTTTACTACAACTCTAGATTGCTTTTGAGATTGAGCATATACAGTGTGTGATTACATTTGAAATAAACAGACTTCCCTGGGTTGACAATTTATGTAGCACTTGATTGTTTAGTTAAATAAGCAATTATAGTGATCAATAGTCATGTCCTATCATGTTTTGTTCTAGATCCAGGTGGATCTAGGGAGATCAGTTAGTGTCTGCACCTACCAATTAGTCCGATAACAAAATTGGTGACTCCATTGGGGATGCAACCCATTTTTTAGTGTTTTTTGGTGTTTTTCCTTGGCCATTTTCTCTTGCCTTACCTTTATTCATTTCTATCAATCTCCGAGTCTTCAGGAAACTCTGATAGTCTCCCTAGGTCCAGAAGTCCCTTCAAAATTTTTGTCTTTTTCCAAAATTTTGCCTAGTTTCAGGCCTTCTCACACTAAAACCCACTGTGGCCTACGAGAACCCCTTTAGTTCGCACCCTGCCTTTCAGTCCAGTGCGAGTTTCTCGCACCCTGCTTGAATCCAACCTGTGAGAATGCTCCATTCTCACACTATGCATTACTGATAGCCTACGAACCCATTTTAAAAAAATTTGGATTTAAGGTTTGGTATGCTCAGATGCCTAGATCTGTATGGGTTTCTGAAAAGAACTTCTTGGACCATCGGTTGATTGTTTCTTGACTTCGGATTTTGTGCACGATCAGTCTTCAGAAATCAAAGTCTCTTCTTATCCATCTTTTTCTCAACTCTCATCTCTTGACTTTTCTTAGAAAGGATATAACCTCTGATCCTAGAATCAGAGTACTTGTTTGGTTAGGATCCAGTGATTAGTTTGAAAGTTGGGATTGCTTGTCTTTTTGTTTGCTCATTACTTGGAAAATCATTGTTCTCATGCAATTGAAAAGACTAGTCTTATCTGCTTGTCGTTTTTGTCTCCATTGAAACATTAGTTTGGGTTTTGTTTATTTCTTATTCGTTAGTTATTGATTTTCCTTACTTTCACCACCATGGTGTAGATCTTTTTGAAAAGTAAAAAACATTTTTATTTTTAAAAGCATTTTCATTTTGAAAATATTGGAAATCAATCGTTGAAAAAGAACAAATAGAGAATTGTCATTGTCACGTGATTCATTGAAGATTGCATTTTAAAAGAAGATTGAATATCGTAGTTCAAGATTGTTTCGAAAAACTTCTCTTTCCCTCCCGTACATAGGATTCATCGAACGAAAATTGATATATTTCATTCCTATCTTTGCATTGTTGGGTCAGAGTCTCACACAACATCAGTTTCATCTTTGTTTCCTTTGAGTAACAACAACCCTTAATAATATTGCACGATTTTAAAATTTAACTAGTAACTCTTTTCTAGGACTCTATTACACCAACAATTAGCTAGACTAGAGCTTTGGAATAGGCTGAGAGATACACTCTCCAAAGCACAAAACAAACAATAGCATATTGTGTTAAGGAGTGTCAAATTCCATTTACAACATTTTGTCCTGGGAAGCCCTTCTCACAAAAGGGTCAAACCTAAGGTCGCATTGATATTGAAAGAGTTACTCACCCTGCTTCATTGATATCGGTGTAGATATTACACGTATTACGGGGTTCACTTGGAGGTATACCCACAATGATGAGTGGAAGCCTCTCGAGTTGATTTCGGGCTAGATACCCTTCCCTTGTGTTTGGATCGGACTGTCGAATATCCCCCCAGGCTTTATTGTTGTCAGTGGAAACCTTAGTGGCCTATCTTCTTAAGGTCTTACACAAGGTGAATTTGAAGGGGCAAGTCTTCACAGTACTTGGAATCAACATTGGCCAAACTCACTTGGGCTCCTTGGAGGGTATACCCATGATTATGTGTGGGAGCTTTCACCAGGGTGTAAGTCTATTAAGCAGGTCATCAATGTAACTTTTCCACCCTAGCCCAGCCCCTTCTCGTCTCGTTGTTGCGACGTTGGATTTCATCACCAACTAGCGACTTCAGAATTAGAAGTTCTTGTTTTCTTGGTATTGTTTCCTAGATTTTGCTTACTAGCGCATGATGTTTGTTTACTCAAGTTGACTACAGGATTTTCTTTGTAAGTTTGTAACTCGTTCACAATAGACCCTCCACGTCATTCACGTAGAATGCAGGGCTTACCTCAAGAAAATATGGAAGGCTCTCAACCCCTTCCTACAAGCTCACCAGAGGGCTCTTCTCAACAGAGTGAAGTCCAAGATGTCACCACTCCTCAAGTGGAAAGAACTGACTCTCTATAATGGTTCTAGATTACCAATTCTCAAGAGGACTTTCAACTTCACCCTGATTATGAGAGATGGATTATATGAGTGAATTCTTCTGGAGACTTAGTTGTTTTGTATTCTGGATCATCAGTTGGACCTTTTTCAGGACCTGAGGGCCAAGATCATTTTTGGTCTACTTGCGTTTTTAGACAGGATCTCTTTGGCTCAGGAGTAGGTGTTGATATCACCGTCCCACCTGCGTTCCTTGAAACTTCTGACCCAGATGCAGTCCCTTTCACTGCTGCTTATTTTTTTCCTGGAAAAGAAGCTCCGCGAGCTGACCACATCTTGACCCTCCCTTTACAAATGGCCCATTACACAGATACTACGAGTATGCACACCGGGATTACAATGGCTAGTCAAGCCCCCATTGGCACACTGATCTCACCCAGTGTCACCCCGACACTCCCACCCAGATACCATGCATTGAACGCTTTTATTCCTACTCCTACACAAACAACATCTGAAACTCCTGGTGGTCCCTCTTCTTATGAGCACTCTCCTCCCAGTTTCATTCTGACACTTCATCAACCCTCTTTCGGAGAACCTTTTCCATCCTCTATTGGTGGCACCAATACTAGTGGCACCATTCCATTGTTCACACCAAATTACCATATTCTTGTTGGTGGACAATTTCACCAAGGAGGTTTGAATCAATGCCCCCTTGTAGGACAAATTCCTATTGGAACACAACCCCCAATTGGGACTCAACCCCTGATTGGAGGACAACCCCCACTGACCCCACCATATGGACAAAAAATACCTCCATCCTTGGCCTATTATTGGAGCCATATAATACAACATAATCCTCAATCGACTGGGGGGCAATAGCTTCCGGCTACATCCGTTATACCCCCTAGTATAGGCCAACCATATCCAGGTTCATCCAATCCTATTTGGGGCTCGAATGCTCAAACTCATGTCCCTGTTCAAAGATACAATCACATGAGCTACTTTCCTCTACAACCACCACTGAATCTGCCACATTATATGCAGACTGCTTATGGTCCCACTGGTTTGCCGATAGGACTTCCTCCCCAAAGCCACCAGTACCCGCATGTGAATAGACAGTTACCCTTCTTGGCCACTTTGGACCTCCTGAATCTATCAAGGATTTTAAATGATCCAATCCGTCACTCTCCCCAATGGCCCACTATACCAACCAAGTTACCATATGACATCCCTAAATTCGATGGCAAAGTGGGAGAGGACCCGAATAATCATGTGATGAATTTTCACCTCTGGTGCCCATCCAAATCCTTGATGGATGACTCTATTCGTTTACATATTTTTCAAAGAACCCTCATAGGTTCTGCTGTGAAGTGGTATATAGAATTAACACGAGGTTTCTTCATTGACTTCAACACCCTAGATATAGATTTCCTCACCCACTACCAGTTACCGATCCATTATGAAACGTGGACCGATATTTTGAGTTCTTTCAAACAAAACAAAGCCACTCATATATCCGATCACATTCATGAGTGGCGATGGAGACGACGTCTCATAAAAATCGAACTTCCCGATCAGTGGTTGGCAGAGTGGTTCATAAATTCATTTATGAACAACATCAGTCGTGACATCTCCATGGGTGGAATTGTCACAGAAGAACAGGCCATAAGTTGTGCTCAATACCTTGACCTTGTTTATTCACAAACAGGTACTCTTTACTACTTACTCCCTGATGCACCTCGTCCTTCCACTTCCACCACTTCAACTACTCCAACTGCTTCTCATTCAATTGATGGTGTTATTGGCACTTTCCATGCCCAACCACACTCTGCCTCAAGCACCAACCCCAAACCTACTTCTTCTAATGTTCAAAATGCTCCATCTCCTATCCCTCCCATCAACAAGACTTCTGAGGTAAATGCAGTTCAATCTACCCCAGTTGGTAAAAACAAATCCAGAAAGGGAAAGGGTAAGAATAAGGAGGACAAAAATACTTCGCAAGAAGAGAAAACCAAAACTCCGCCTGTTGACAATAGGGATAAGAACAAAACCTGATACCCCTGTCTTATTTGTGGTGATGATCACTACACGAAGGATTGTCCATGAGACGCCAAGGTTACCAAGTTCCTTCAAGGGGCCCCGAAACCACCCACTCTAGCCATTTTGTCCCAACCCTTCCCCTCTCAACAATAGGCCCAATTGGTCATTCATGACCAACCTTCCCATTTTACTACGTCTTATGTCTTAATGTGTACTGGCGATTCAAAGAAGAATGACATCGCACTCACCTCTCAAGCCAAAGATTATTCTCCCTCTAAAGAGAAGGTTGATGATACACCTCCTTCATTGGTCCAACCCTCTCCCATGAATCCACCTACCACCGGTCCTCTTCATCTCAAATGATCGAGCCTTAACATAGTTCTTCACCCCCCTCCAAAGGGCGTTGTTCAAAAATCGACTTTCAATCCACATGCTTGTGCTATCTAGAACTACAACATTGTTGAAGACCTAGCCCAAGCACCTTCCGTGATGTCAACCCTTGAAGTCATTCAAAGTTGTCCCACACAATGGAAGGCATTGTTGAAAGCTATCAGTGGAATCGACCCGACGGACATGAATTTAATAATTTTTGACTTGGAAGATCACATTCCAAGGTTACCCCTGCAACTCGCATTCTAGATCCAAGTGATTGTCTCCAACAAAAACATTTGTCGAACTGTTATCGACGAGGGTGCCTCAACGTGTGTCATGTCTATTACCTACTGGAAAGCCATCGACTCTCCCTCTTTGACTGAATCCCATAACACACTCAAAGCCTTCAATAGCTCCAATTTTAAGCCTTACGGTGTCCTTCCTTCGTTGCCAATCATGCTAGAAGGAAAAACGGTCCAAGTCGAAGTGGAAGTCTTTAACGTTCCTCTTGATTACAATCTTTTGCTTGGCCATAGCTAGATCGATTCCATGCAGGCCATTATGTCGACTCTTTTTCATGTTGTACGTTTCCCACATCAATGAAAGGTAATCATCGTCGACCAATTAGCCTTATTTAACGTGGATACGCGTACTGGCAACATACTGTTCATCGCTAAAACCCCACCAGGTTACAAGAAAATTGGTGTAGGTCTTCTCAAAGACTCTTTGTTAATGGGTACCTTCCCCATTCCACCACCCGATGTCCCACACTCATCTGTCACTTCAATCAATATGATCTCCACCTCGATTCAAGGAACCCCTGAATCTCATGACCCATGGATGGTACTTGACCCCAACGATCATCTTCGTTACGGCGACGCCATGCCTTTGAGTCCGGTCGAATCTTCCTATCAGACCATTCAATCGGTGACCCCTTATACCCCTTCTCTTGGTGAGTTATCTCTAGACCCTTTCCATGTCATTTTTCCCATGGACAATATGATTATGTCTATCATGGAAGACACCCCCTGGAACGATGGCCATAACCGTTCCATCCTCTTCCTTGAACAACACACCATCGAGAACTACCAATGGATATTGACTCTGTCAATCATTTTCATCATTTCCACCGATCCCGAGTCCACACACGACGTGTTTTCCAAATGTAACTTAAGCAATATCTCACCCACTATTCCCCTCGACATATCCATCAAACCTAGAATTGTCGAAAATGTGCATATCCGAGCTTCGTGTTCCCCTGATGAGATTGTCACCTACAAGTCACTTTTCAAAGAATTTTGTGACGTCTTCGCCTGGAGCTATGAAGAAATGTCGGGTATCGATCCCGACATTGTGATACATGAGATCAAGACATACCTAGACACTAAACTCGTCCGACAATTCCTTCGTCCAGTTCACCCATGTAAAGCAACTACTATCAAGATTGAATTCAAAAAACTTCTCAAAGATGGCTTTATTTACCTGGTGGCCCTCACTGACTAGGTTTCCAATCTTGTCCCGATTGACAAGAAATAAGGCACAATCCACGTATGCGTTGATTATAGGGATATTAATAAATATTGTCCTAAATACAACTTTCCTACCCCCTTCGTCGATCAGATTGTCGACGATTTCATCGGAAGCAAAATCTTCTCTCTGATGGATGGTTTCTTCGGTTATAATCAAATCAATATTTCTCCCGAGGACCAACACAAAACCGCATTCATTTGTCCTTGGGGCACTTTTACTTATCAAAAACTTCCTTTCAATCTCAATAACGTTGGTTCAACTTTTTAGTGCACTATGTATTATGCCTTCCATGATATCAAGCACATCGTGCAGCCATATCTTGATGACTTATCCGCTCATTCCATGTGTCGGTTCGATCATCCAATTCACCTCCAAGCCATTTTCCTCCACTATCGGTTTTACCATATTTTCTTGAATCCTCACAAATGCATTTTCTGCATAGAATCTGACTGACTTCTAGGATTTATTGTTTCACATCAAGGGATCAGGGTAGACCCTTTAAAGGTCAAGGCGATCCTCAACCTCTCTCCTCCTTCTACACTTCGCCGGTTACAAAGTTTGCAAGGGAAAGCAAACTTTATTTGTCATTTCATCCCAAAGTACACCGAGATAACTCTTGGATTTACGTGACTACTCAAAAAAGGGTCTGAGTTCGTATGGGATACCATCGCAAACAAAGTTTTTGAAGATTTGAAACTGTCCCTGACACATGCTC